>RAON01000367.1:0-21531 GCA_009805295.1 Neurospora sp. FGSC 6877 | reverse complement strand
CATCTACGTGCATCAGAATGAATAAATCTGCATTTGAAAGGGTGAAAATCCCTGCAAAAGTGGCCAGTTTGCAGTGATATCTAGATTCTGGTGATGAAGTTACATGACCGGTTGTGGGGGGAGACCGGTTGTGGGGTCACGATGTCTAGCCCATTCCTTCAGAAATTGGCTTGATAGCCACGTGGTTAATGTGTAGTTCTTCACCTACAAACCCGTGTGTTAAACATTGGATGCCGAATCCCCATCGAAAGTTCTAGGTTGATCAAATCCAGTGTTTACATTGCCCCAGGCTCCTGGACCGCACATTCAATGTGACAAACTGCATATTCCCCGTACGGTACCTTCGCTTGCGGCACCCTTGACGGTACCGAGCGGATCAGTTTATGCTTAATACAACGTCAACCTGTCAGTTCATCGAAGCGAAAATATTTTGGCCCACTATTGGCCGCTGTGACCGCTGATATTGCGAAGGATGGTGATCCTGGAGGATTGTTGGCGCCTGCTGGCGCCAGTAACCGAGTTTACTTAGACTTTGGTGCTGATCTTCGTGTCGAGGTAAAGGAATGAGTCGCGAATTGTGCCTGTCGGTTATACGTGCGCTGGGCAACGGCCTCAACCTCGAAACTTTGGTTCGGATTAGATTTGCTCTTCTTCTCGTGGAAGTGTCATATCGTTGTAGGCCGTCCGTTGTCTCGTGGCCATTGGCCTGCCAGCAAAACTCTGCACCGTCTTCACCTAAGTCGCTGGGATTTCTCCTCCAACAACCTAGCACGGCCTCATGCCTCCACTGGCAAAGCGAGCCTGGGCTTGAGGTGTCTGATGTCCTATCAGTAGCTCGGGGACACGTACTTTTTGCTCAAAGTCACTTCCGCGCAAAATCTGCTGGCGGTCGTGTTTGTCTCAGCTATGCAATCATTAATGGGATCGACCAGAAGAGTGGCCCGCGCTCTTCGGCAACATCACCAAATTCTACTCCCTTCAAGGATTTTGGGGTCTTTTTTTTGGCATCGGCCTCACTTCACCGTGTTTGGCGCTTAGTCCATCGTCCTTCGTGACAAGGTCAGCGCCACACCATCCGCTCTTTCCGCTTCACCGACATGCTGATAATTGACCGACAATTATGCATCGCAGCCAACGCCAAAACAACAATAGCACCAACAACGGTAACGGCAGTTATTGAGACAAGGCACGGCATAACTTTCGGGGCGTTCCGTGCGCTTTGGATTTTCTATCACATGCATGTCCGCCAGCTGCCGCACAGTGTCGAACTGAACTCAGATGCGCAGGTCCAATGTAGGTAGTGCAGGAGTTTCCCTTCCTTCCAGCCACGTCGTATGCACGGTATACTGGGCAGATAATATCCTGGAAAGGAGGATAAAACGGGCGGGCGAACCACTTCCCTGGGTCGCGGTACGCGGGTTGTGATTGCCGCGGGTGGTTGGTTACATCTTGATACCTGCTAGCGAGCCTATCTTTATGTCTCGCTACAGCGTGGCAGTATCGCCCCGTCTATGCAGCTCTAGGTTCCTGAAACCAACAGATAGTACCTCTAGGTAGTAGTCTGCGAAGACAACCATTCGGATATTCAAGTAGCTCCGGGTGAAAGCGGTCCGACCCTATTGGTAGGGTACCTATGGTTCCACTGCTTCGTTGCACGGGTTGTTGGTTCCAGGACACTTACAAGTACTTCTGAATTGGGTAGGTCGATCTGCTGGTGGTCTGATCTCAGATTCGGCAGTTGCCTCGGAAGCGCAACGGCAATACTCTGCGGGTTTAGGTAATAACCACTCTCCCAGCGATATGTCTGCTTATCTATGGGAGCGGGAAGGACAGGAAACGGGTCTTTTAATCACGTGGTAGGGTCAAAAAACCGAACCACCACCTCCCATATCCATATCGTTCGGACGGAGGCAAGACGGTAAGTGGGGAGGCGGCGCTAAGAAGATGAATATAATTGGACGGATTACGAGAAAAGTTGACCGTCCTGACACTGCGGCTAGATCTTTTACACGGGTAACTCCAAGATTGCACTCGGTCAGAAGACCATTCCTGATTGGTTCCTAGTACTTCTCGGCCCAGTTATGTGTATGTAGATAAGAGCGTGGCAAGCGAATCTCTCGCTCTTGTCTTGTTGGATCACGGTTTGGTGATCCACTACGACAAACTGATCACGATGGACCTCCTTCATGTACCTGCCTTAACCTACCTCCTTCATCTGCCTGCATTAGCCTACCTTCTTCATCTGCCTGCATCAGCCTACCTCTTCCCTTCCATCCTGGCATGTCATAACCATGGTGGTTGGCTTGCACACACTGCCGGCGCAGCCGCCAATACTTTTGTAGACGAGTCGATTGCGCTTACCTCCTGCCATTGGAGAGCGGGGATATGAGGGCTGTTAAAAAAAACTTTGGACTAAGAAGGAGGTGGTTAAGGTTGTGAGGGACTGGATGGCTGCGCACTAGGGGTTATCAACTTGAGACGATCTGATCTGGTGTGTGGTGGTTGGTGGTTTTGTGATGATGGAATGACTGGCTTGTTGATTTGTTGATTTGATTTTATTGTTGTTGCGGAAATGGAAACCGGACTTCCACTTGGGTGGTTCGGTGGTGGGAATTAATGAGAAAAGCGAAACATGGCAAGGGAAAGCAAGAGACAAAAAGGGACAAGAGTGGTAAACAACAGGAAGGGTGTTTTAAGGAAGGAAATTTGGACTGGAATTCGAGTGTGAGAATGTTTTCGGTCGGTTTGCATCTTCAGAGACCAGTGATCAGTGGAAGAAGGAATGAAGAGGAAATACCTGAATGGGTTCGGTTTTCAGTTGCAGTTGATGTACGATACCCAGGTTAACCTACCTACCTTTACCTACCGTACGGCTTCGACAGGAAGCATAGTGGAAAGAGATGATACTTAGATTTGACTGTTCCCGATGTGTTCCCGATTCCGTGACATGTTCTGTCATCTGTGTGATCAACAAAAGAACAGTGGCCAGCAGCCAAGAGACAACCGACAACAGACATAAGCGTCGAAAGAGTGAAAGGTAAGGACACGACGGCCAGCACGGAGGCAGACATCCCTCTCTTATATCTCCCAGACCGCTTGTGGTGATCAATTGATATTCCAATTCAACCGCTGATGCCGGCGCGGATGTTCGTTGGTTGTGTCCACCTTTAAGTCTTCTGAGGCTCCAGAGAGAGAATTTAGCCTAAATTACCCGTGATAATCCCACAGTTCCTGACTGGTGCACTTGCGAACAACGACAACGACGACGACGACGACAACCACGTAGACGACGACAAGAGCATCACCAAAAATCATGAGAACATTAACGTGAAAGATCAGCAGGTAATGCGCTTTTTTGCTATGAAGGTTCAAAAAGATGCTATCTGTCTGGAAAAAAGAGAAAAATATGGCAAAATTGTTAAGCGAGTGGAGTCGCGACAAAACACCAAAAGAAACACACACAAAAAGACATACAACACCAGGGATTCGCTGGTCGTCACCGACCCAACTACTAGTCTGGCCCTCACTGGCTTATCTATGGGAGAGCGGACGGGATCCCGAGTTTTCCAGTGGGTATGGTCGTATGTGATAGTATTGTCTAAGCATCTTACCTTATATTTGGAATCCTTTAGTGGTTTGCTATCATCGACGTTGTTCGAGACTTTGCTTGTCTTCGTTATCAACATCCATCCTATCGCCATTCTTGCTTTCTAGGAGACGTCTGATCCGTTTCGCTTTTTCAGACCTTACTAATTCGACCTCAGCTTTCCTCTTGGGTTTAGGTGATTGTTTAAACTTTCGAAGATTTGGTTCATCTAGAAACAGCCCATCCTTCGGGCAAACAAGCCAGTTCGGTCTGATCGGTATATCGTCTTTGTGACGACATGGGTCTAGTGCCATGGACAGCACCCCCTTCGTCCCAATGACTACACATGCATTGTTAGATTAGATAAGAAAGGCGGTCGAGGCTGGCAGAATCTGGGCTCTTCCCATATAAGGGCACAACTCTAGAGCCCAGCTCTCAACCTCTCCCTCTTTCCTTTTTTTAGCTTTAGTTATTTACTAATTTGTACCCAACTACGCGATACGGAACTACGTGAGCTGGTGCATCGTAACACGCGTGATAGTTCTTAGTAACTTGGAACCCGTAGTTCCGCTCAACTCGATCGTATGTCGTATTACGAAGACGGGTACTTTTCTCCCTGATCCCACTATTGCCACGCATTTTAATGTTAGCATCATTTTCAATACAAAGTCATTCAGTTCAGCTGCAGCGTTGTCTCCTTCCACCCCCACCCCATGCCTCAACCCAAATTACAAGGGAAACAAGAACTCACATGCTCGACAATGCATCCCCCCTCCCACCTAAACCGACATCCCCAATCCCCCCTGCGCGATAATTCACCCAGCTCATAACCAAACTCTGCTCCGTCTTGATGGTCGACCGAAGATAAGTGTGCGAAGTTTGTTGCCAGATAGGGGACAGGATGGACCAAGCAGAGGCGGCGCCATTCTTGGCCATAGGGTTGTGGTTCTTTTGTTCATGTTAGTTTCTCTCCGCTTTGGGTGGCCGGGCATGGTAGAAGCGACGGAGGTGAGGACAGAAATGTTGGGCATAAGGCAAGGAGAGAACAAGAAAAAGGGGAAGGGGATGCGACAGAGCCGAAGGAAGATTGAAGGAAAGGCACGAACAATGTAATCTTCAGCAATGAACTCAAAAGCCTTGGTAATATTTTTCTTGCCACCTTGAGCGCCGACGAAGGCTTGGACGAAAGTGTTGAAGTGGGCTGCTGTTTCACTGGCAGTGGGTGCTGGATTGAGAACACGCTTGCAAGGAGGAGGAGCTGTTGCGCGCTCGAAGATGAGGGAAGGGATGGTGTCTGTGATGGGGGCGGCGAGAATTGGCTGGACGGCCAGGGCAAGGAAGGCGGAGACGATAGTGAAGGGGCGCATGATAGGAAACGAACAGGTCGGGCGCTGGTGATCAATGGGGCGGCAGAGGCGGCGGACTGGAGGTGATTGTATTAAAACAATGGAAACAACGAGAGGACTCGGACAAAAAACCGGACGAGACGTGGATATATGTAGCTGTGGTCGGCAGTGGGGATGGCAGAGCCATGCACTTGGCCCAATATAAACCTGATGCATCAACTGTCGCGGCTAAAACGGAAGACGGCACTTGTCCGTCCGTATGTCGCAACTCAAAGCATAATTGAACACTTCACGGCACCTGTGAGGATGGACGGATGATGTTAATGACAATCAGTTATAGCTCGGGGTTAGATCTGTCCCACGAGTTACTTTTGGTTCTGTCCAACAGATGGAGGTGAAATACACAAAGCTGACAATGGAATGTTGTTTTCCAGCCCTTGGATTACTCCACCCAGACATGAGGCCATCCTCCTCGCCAGCCCTGCCCTTGTTACCAACCTGCAAGTTAGCAACCAAATTCCCATTCAATCCTGCATGATAGTGGGATCAATATACATGGTGACGACTCCATGTTGGCCGATCTAGAAGAACTACGACGGGAAAGATCCGTGAGGCCCTCGCTGGCACCATCCGAATGCTCGGATGGCAAAATCAAGAAGATCTTTCGAGCAAACACCAGCGCGGCCGGGGATCTGGACATTCAGCGTGATGTTGTGACGGCCATAGTTGGTTGTGGGAACCATTTTAATCTTGGGCACGCCAGCGATGTTCCCTGGGACAACATAGAGTCAATGACTGGAAACCTCGCTGATGCCCCTCAGCCTAGTTCGTATTATGGACCCCGTTATGGTGATGTCCCCCAGCCAATCCGGACCAGCCAGGGCATCAGCGACTTGATTCAGCTTGCACGAGTCTACAACGCTCCCATTGCACCACATTTCGTTATGGAAGTTACTGGTCCCACCGGGCGTTCCTTCGGGCGTTACGATATACTGGAATGCCAGGCCGCTCACAGCGCTGCCGCAACAGCTCGTGCTGTACTTACTATTGAGAACTTGGGGGTGGACGAGCCAGAATATGACGATACCGCCAAGGCACACGTCTGGACTTATATCTGGCTACCCGGCGTTCTCACCCAATATGCCATGCGCGTTGGTAGACCTGAACCAGGCTCTTCAGAGCCATCGTACCACTTGACTCGGATCAAGATGTACCACATCATGGAAAGCGTTGACGAGTTCCGCAAAGGCGTCTCAGCGTTCAGACACTGCCGGAATGAATCGCACGCAAAGAACGAGGCACGCTTGGCCGAAGCGTACGAACGTTACACAAAAAAAAGGGCATGGTTGGCCGAAGCGTACGAACGTCTACGGCGTTGCAGCCAGCAGACAAACCAGCAGACAAGCCACCCTGTCCCCGGCAGTACCACTCTTCCAGTCCCCCGTTGTCTCCCAGAATCGCATCCAGGACCAGAGATGAACCCCTCTTTTGAGAATGATGTCTTGCTGGATCTGGATCAACAACTGCAGCAGGATTGTGAAGCCAGCTGCTCTAATGAAGCAGCACCCGGACCCAGCTCTTCATCGACGGCGGCGGTCATCACAACGAGCATGACGTCGGCGTCGACTCACGTGACAAAAGCCTCGCCTCACGATGGCGTTAGCGCCTCCTCCAGCAAACAAGTCTCTGTGTCCAACAGGCCCCAGCGCACCAGGCGGCCGCCCAAGAGATTTGGCATGGTCGACAGTTGAGTGAGTGAGGATGAGCAGTGACGGTCTTTTTGGCTTCTGGGCTTGAACGATCAGGTAATTTTTATCACAGCGGATGTAGGTAGGGTTGTGATTTCTGCGCTTGATCGTCTAGCTCCACACACATGCAAAAAAGTAGGCGGTTCGTTACCTATAGTGTTCAGTTCGTAGTACAATAATAGGGCCCGTACGTTACATGTATTGCCAAATTCGGACACACACCTTCCGAAGAGAATGGGAGGACAAGGCAGGTACCAAGCCATTTCCTTGCTTCCACGTTTCTGAAACAAACTTGTCCTACAAAACAACTCAACTTCAGATCTCCTATCCGTCACTTTCAACTCCAGATCACCACCCCGCAACTTTAGGGACTTATACCAAGATCCCAATCCTCGTCAGCCATCAATATTGCCACAACCACTTCCCCACCAATCCCCTAAACCATCTCATCATCCAACGCCCGAAACACAATCCTCCTCCTCACATCAACCAGCAACGACTCCGAGCAACCATGTCTCTCACCATCTCGTACCGCAACGACGGTGAAACCAACCAAGCCAGAATCGTCGAAATCATTGTCCCTATAGTCTTGTTCGGCGGTTTACTCATCCTACTGGCAGTGATTAGATACTGCTTCAGGCGCTGGCGTGGGAAGAAGCATAAACGCAGCGGCCACACCGGGGGTGAAGTAGGCGACGGGTGTGATTTTGGTGCAAACAATGATGGCGGAGGCGGTGGAGGTGCTGATGCAGGCGGTGGAGGCGGAGGCGGAGATGGTGAAGGGGGCGGAGGGGGCGGAGGTGGTGGCGGAGGAGGTGCTTAGGTGGAACGACAGGTAGATATCTACACCAGAGGTCATAATGCACGGCTGCACGCTAGGTTACTCTGGTAAGAGGTGGGAAATGAGGATGGATACGAGCGGTATGCGGTGTGGTTATCTGTATCGCCCGCTGGAGGTAGTTTCTAGCATTCAGGTATTTGGCTTTTCTTTGTCTGGGAGCTGTGGGCACGTCATCCGGAGGAAATATGCCTTTTTCGATGACCATACGATCAGCAAAAGGTTCAATCTTGGAGTGGGTAGAGAGAGAAGAGAGCTATTCGATACGGTCAGCCTACCGGAGGGGACACGGCATGTCCTGGTTGTATTTCACGTATCAAGGTTGTTATTTCTGGTTGTATTGAAGACTTACAGATATACTTACTATTACGCTTGTAGGATTGTACAGTGAACATAATCTCCAGTCCTATAATTTAAAATGGGTTACATGGTCATCGTTGGCAAAGTACCTGTATACGGTCGCGAACTCCAGTGCAACTTTCAAATCTGTGAAACTGGTTACATTATCAGCTCGGCGCTATGTACGTCGACCTTCCTGACTTCCATGACATCTTTTCGGTCGGGTGGCGGGTCTTAAGACAGCATCAGAGGCCGTCTTCAACAAGTGCACGGAAGGCAGCGAACCACTCTTCCGTAATGGTTGGTGCGGGTGGCCGACAGATGCGAACCAGGACCGTGTCCTGGACTGGTTTGCAGAACTTGCGACTACATGAAGGCCAAAAATCTGCTTAGAGACAAGGTAAGCAAACGAGCGGCAAAAAGTTAGATGAGGAACTGGAAACTTACTATCACTAGATCGTGGCAAAGGTCCTCGAGAACACTCAGGAGAAGCTCATGGAATTGTTGCAAAATGAACTTGATCGGATGAGCAGCGAGGAGAAGGATGATGATCTCGACCTTGACTCCGACATGGAGGAAGGTGACTGGACCTTGGAGGGTTAAGATCAGAGGAGGATTGGAAACTATAACGCCGTATAACGAACGATTGTTCAGTGTCACGGCACTGGCGGATGGGTCCCGGCACGGTGGGACGTGCACGTGATATCGTGTCGCGTGCACCGGCCATCTGGGCCCTGGGTTGAAACCCTGGGCGCCAGGCGCGCCTTTGCACGTTTCCCTCTTTTGCTTCTTTATCTTGTGCTTCTACTATAGACCTGGAATCAACGTGTTCAGCTTTGTCTCTCGTGACCACATCGCTCGTGACATTTGGGAAAAGCTGAAAAGCTGAGCCCTACCCGCGCCACGGCCCCATAAGTGGTGCAAGCTACCAGGCCGCTACTGGTACACTATTGCCAACCCTGTAGGCCCCGTGACAGAAAGCCACGACCCTCGCCCAAGTCGAGTTTAGTGATTGGCGCCCTGAAGTCTCTGGATCCAGAATGCCCCGCCTCTCTAGAGCTGGCTCAGCCAGCTCTAGGGTTAGGGTTCCTCAACCGCTTGGTCGATGTGGGTAGTTTCGTCAGATCCATTTCGTCATGTCCATTATTTCAAATGCATTCTGTCCTCGGTCACACACTTAGACTCGTGTAACTATCCTGGGATTTATTCTAACCTCATACTAGTTTGTGGATTAGTTCATGCAACCGCAACCGCAGATGATAGCAGTGGCACGGTATGGATAACCGAAAGGGCTTTTTAGATGCCAATCTACCATGGTCGAAGACGTCGTACTTCATCCAACATGGAGTGAAGGTGAAGAGAGTTTCTTCATGAATTGTGTTTCAAGATAAAAGTTCAGGACATCCCCCGATTTTTGGGTGCCTCATTCTCGCATTCACATCCTATCCTTGTATCATCAGACTTGGACATGTCAGTTGTCAACTCTTCAAGACCCTCATAGGAACGGACATCACACCACTCCACGTCCGGCGAGAACGCAACCGACCAAATCGCGCTACCATGGCCTTCTAATGTCTGTAAGTATTGCCCTGACACGGGATCCCAGATATTGATCGTGTTGTCGTAAGAGCCCGATGCGACGCGCTGGCCGTCCGGCGAGAACGCAACCGACCGAACCGAGCTACCATGGCCTTCTAATATCTGTCAGCATTGCCCTGACGCGGAATTCCAAATCTCGATCGTGTTGTCGTCAGAGCCCGGAAGCCTCTGAGGAGCGGGTTCGATTCCCGTATCGAAGATAAGCGATTGGGGTTTTTGTAATCATTAGTAGAGTATTATACCTTCTGGCTGGCCCGGGCTCGTATTTGCCTCTTCTATGAGCCGTGGTTGGGAAAGGCGAATGATTTGGGTTTCAGTTAGAAATTAATAGCGGTGGGAATGGGGATACTGCCCTGTCCAAGTGCCCGTTTGCAATTCCAAGTTAGTACCGCAAGATGCCCATCTGTCGAAATCTTGGTGTTTCTCGTTCAATTAATGGCCCCCCAGCCTTGACCAGCATGCCATCCTCCTCTTCGACCTCTTCCTCCTCATCCTCGTCCTCCTCTTCTTCCTCCTCCTCTTCCTACCCCCCTCTTCCGCGATAACTATGTCGTTCACTGCTAGATTTGGCTGTGGTTCAAAACATTTACAATAATATAAACTTGTGCTTCCTTTCCTCTAAACTTCTTCTCCTTCGACAATACCATCCATTATCATCAATAGTTCCGACTATCCACACATAGTATCTCTACCTATTACATACCCACTACCTCAAAATGGTCGACCGCGACCTTCGGTTGCTTTCCCTTGATGGAGGCGGGGTCCGCGGCTTATCTAGCCTCTTAATTCTTCAACGGCTTATAATGGAGGGTGCCGAAGACCACAATAAGCCGCCTAAATGTGGGCTCGGACGGGATTAATACCATGCTTAATGCCACCAAGGGTTCGGTAAATATGGGAGCATGGAGATTTGAGCCGACGTACGCTATAAACCTCGGGCTCTGGGGGACCGCCATAACGAAGGTACCCAAACCTTTAGGGTAATCACTCAAAGCACCTGCCAAGGATAGTGACTTGGTTTATGAATGATGGAAGGCAAGAAGCGAAGTAGCCAAGGTGAAGATGACGGTCAATTGAATCCTATGCTATCTACCCGCCAACACATTACGGCCCTTCCAGGCCTTATCCTTTCCTCCTCTTCGGCTCACTAAATGAGGTACCTGGAGTGACCGCCTGCTGCCCGGCATTGCTCGACTGGCTGCCCCGCTCGTCAGGCAGAGAAGCGCAGCTGGCATCTGACTGCATCAAGTTCCCCAAATCATGGGAAAGCCCGGTCGCCTCGGAAAGCGGGGGGACATCAAAGTTTATCAGCGAGCGCTGTCTGGTTATTCTGCAGCCTTAGGCTCGTCCCACGCGAAATCCGGAGCGAAGGTGAAGACGAAAACAAAATTGGAAATCCAGAAATCAAGCGAGGGAGGAAAAAAAGAAAGCCGTGTAGGTGTTGGCAGACGTCGTTTGTTATCACCACGGCTATTGGAACTCACCGGCGCGCACTACCTACGCTACCTAACCTAACATACCTTACCTTCTACTACCTCACACATCAACATCTCTACTCTACTCTACCTACTCAAATTTTGCATTAGCACCGGTGTTTNATCACCACGGCTATTGGAACTCACCGGCGCGCACTACCTACGCTACCTAACCTAACATACCTTACCTTCTACTACCTCACACATCAACATCTCTACTCTACTCTACCTACTCAAATTTTGCATTAGCACCGGTGTTTTATTTTTGAAAAAGAAGAAATGAGGGAACTTCAGGACTTTCTCTAAAGCAACAACGGGCGGCTTGTTTTGTTTGATTTCTCTTCTGATGATGATATGAAATCAGAACATAACGGACAGCGATTGTTGCATAGCATGGCGTTTTTAATTAGACTGGGTTACCTATCACATGGGGGTCTTCTCTTTGTCGTCGTCTTGAGTACAGGAACGGGCGGAGGGCATGCATGTATTTGTCGTATTGTATCGTCGTCTTTGCTGGACAATTTGCTACGATACGGATATAGATGGGCCTTTCATGAAATTATTTTCTATATGCTTTCCAACGTGGTGATCTCCGGGTAAACTCGACTTCCCTAGATTTAGAGTTCGTCGTCATTCCTCACTTCACTCCCTCCCTCTCCTGCAGGACGCGGAGGAAGTTCATCAACAAAAACCCAGTCAACGACGTCCCAAATAGGTGACACAACACCACTCAACAGTACCTTCTCCTTCACAAACTCCTCGGCAGTATTAGTCTCCACGTCCCAGTGCTCTTCCAACCATACCTCCGCCTCCCTTAGAGCATCCCTAACAACCATCACCTCCTCGCCGGCCTCATGAGCTGTGCCATCGGCATCAGCAATCCTTAGAACCCCCCTAACTGCGTTCAAGAATCTTTCCAATTCTCTCCTTGCATCAAGCCTCTCCCTCATCTCCTCATCCTCTATTTCAAACTTCCCTGCCTCCTCGATCAGGGATTCTATCTTCTCCCACTTTGCCGAGTCTTCGGCACTTCTGCCGGCGTAGGAAGTTTGAATGGTAGCTATTGGCTCTCGATCGTCTTTCAGATCGCCAAGGAACACTTCCAGGACACCATTGGAATCGACTTCGAACGTGAAGGTGATCCGGGGAATACCTCGTGGGAGGTTTTTGGCGGTGATGTTGAAGCTGGCGAGGTTGACGGGGATTGAGGCAAGGAGGTGGTTGGAGGCTGTGAAGGGGTGGTTACCTTGGAAGATGTTGAGGATGAGGGATGTTTGGTTGTCTTGGTGGTTACTTGGGGTTAGTACGGATAGAACGAATAATAAGATCAGATAGACTGAATGGAAGGGCGTACCGGTTGAGGTTGTGAATGTCACAGATCGTCGCTGTTCATGATGGCGTGTTAGAGAAGACTGATTGAAAGGCTTAGAAAGGGGGAATCAACTGACCGTGGGAAAGGGAGTGTGACGGCGGATGATTCCCGTCTCGAGGTTCGTTAGTCACTAGATCCGTCTTGCACAGAGGAAACAAGATTTACCATGACCCCTCCTGCCGTCTCGACGCCAATTGCAATTGGAGTAATGTCAAACGCACCCAGCATGCGATCCTCAAACTCAGGCCTGGAGAGAACCTGTGAATAATCATTAGCTCAACATCCTCGTATCCCAGGATTCCAATCTTCACTCACCATAGCCTGAATAGCCGCCCCAAATATCACCGCCTCCGCAGGATCAACTGTTCCTTCCCTGAGAGTCCTGTTTTCCCTCTTGAAATAACGCTCAACCACCCTCCTCACCATCGGGGTCTTTCCCGACCCTCCCACCACAAGAACATCGTCCAACTCATCCCAGCTAACCTTGGCAGCCAACAACACCCTTCGAATCGCCGACAGTGTATCCCAAACCAGAAGGTGGTTCACATCCTCAAAATCCCTTCTTGTCATCGCCAAGTTCCTCTCCATTCCGCCCAAGTTGGTCAACAGTTCACCAAGATCGATCTCGATCGCTTCCCGCTCTGATAGAGCTATCTTCACCCCTTCTGCTACCTCCTCTTTCACTTTCCTCACCAGCTTCGGAGCCAGCATCATCAAATCTCCATCCAGCTGATTTACCCTTCCATTATCATGGCCGTCACCATTGATTCGGGAAACCACCTCCCTCAAAACCCACCCGGCCACATTCCCATCCATCTTTCTCCCCCCATACCACCCCTCAACCCTCTCACTACCCAAAACCTCAAAGACCCCCTGCTCCACGGTGACCACCGTGACATCAAGCGAATTCCCGCCCAAATCGTACACCAACACCGTTATCTCTTCCCCATCAGAGTCCCTGTCCAGCCCGTAGGCAAGGGCCGCTGCGATGGGTTCCTTGGCGAAGCGGACAACCTCTAAACCAGCGAGGGAAGCGGCGTGCCGGAGGGCGGTTTTGTAGGTTTCTTCGAATTGCTGGGCTGTTCCTTGGGTGGGGATGTGGGAGGGGTGATGAGAGGTGTAGGAACGGAGGCCCGGTGCGATGGGGATGGTGATGACAGCTTCGGTGACGCTGCGATGGGAGTCTGTCAGAGATGGGGGCGAGATGGGGGAGATTGAATGCCAGTTGGAGGGAAAGAGGGAGAGAGACCTGTAGAAAATAAGGAAAAACGAAGAAGAAAAAAAAAAAGAAAGAGGCGGAATAGGGAGGGTTAACAACGAGGTTTGCCAGGTTGGGCAGGCTACCAAGCTTCAATGAAGGTACCTAGAAACCTGGAAAGAGGAAAAGAGGGAAAGAGGGAAGGAAGGGAGGAAGGAAGAAAAGGACTTACCCCTTACCAATCGCCCTCTCAGCAATCCCCTTCAACTCCCTGAAAATCATCGCCGTGATCTGCTCAGGCGTATACCTCAACACCCTCTTCGCGGCCGTGTTACGATCCTGTTCTTGTTCGATGCTTCTATCCTCGATCTCAACCTCAATAATAGGCGCGTCACTACCACAACAATGTGTGACCTTGAAAGGTAAATGGCGAATCTCCTTTTCAAAGTCGGGACCGGAGAAGTTTCGGCCTACGAGACGTCTTTTTGTTGTTTGGTTTTGGAGCAATTAGTCAACCGTTCACTAACCACTCACCAAGCAAGGCCATGAGTTATTCGGGAGGAATCAAGCGTACCTAACATCAAACACCGCTGCCCCATCCCCACCCTCCTTCAAAGCCCACTCCCTCGCCTCCTCCCCAACTCTAATCTCCACTCCTTCATCCCCTCCCTCCCATACACCGGGACTAGCCCTAAAGCCAACCCAGTTCGGTACCGTCCCAAGAACCTTCACCGTTCCGTTTTTCCAAAACCCGCTCGCAACCCTCGAGTTTGTCATCCCGAAATCGATAGCTATCACTGGAGTGCCCTCGTCGCTGTCATAGTTCTCCCCGACCGTGGATGTAGAGGTAGAGGTGGAGTGAGCATTAGCTCCAACCGGAAGAGGTAGGAACGAAATGGCTAGGGGGAAGATGACGATGAGGAGGAGGAGGATGGTGGCTGTTAAGAGGGCGGCGAGGGGGGATGGTGGTTTGGGTTTTTTCGAGGACTTGGTGAGGAGGCGATGGGACTGTCGGCGACGGCCGCGGTTGCCTAATTTGTTTGTTGGCATCTTTGAAGTGGTTGTGGTGGTTGTGATGTTGGTTGGGGGTTTCGTTAATGGTGTTGTTGATGGTGTTGGTTCAGGTTTGTTGAAGTTGATATGATCAAAGAGAAGGACTTCCTAGATAGTACATATGTGTAAGTGCCTATTCTATGTTAAATGCCGAAGCTCTGAAGCTGCAAAGAGAAGTTATACGATGGATGAATCGACATATTTGGCCTTTGTCTTACAAACGTTGTCATTTCTCTTTTCTGGAATCACCTAGATATCAATAGCTGTGTCCCTCTCCTAGCTCAAGGCCAACCCGGGTGAGTGACCTACGTGAAGGCTTACCCGTAGCCATTCAATCGACCAAGTTGTGTAAGATTTCAAGCTGACCTTAACGATCAAAACCGTAATGACTCACATGAAGAAATTCAGTTTTACTTCTTGGTTCCATTCCTTACTGTCAACCCATTTGATGTCGTTAGCCAATGTTCAGGACACGTTTCCTTCTTGGCGGGTTTCGTTGTTGTCAGACTCGACTCGGATTGTTTGACTCACCAATGCGAACTGGTAATGTTGTCCTTTCGCAGGTCTTCAAAAGTCTGGCAACCCCACAACTAACACAACATCAGCAAACAGCAACCATCAACATCAACACTTGCACAAAACAGCCATGGATGGATGCGGTGCACTTCGACAATGAGGCCACCGCGTTTGTTCGTTGATATTAGGTATTATCCATAATGCAACTCCCTCTTTCTTCCCCTGCTCTGGACACTCTCCTCCCATCGAGCTCTATTCTCTATCCGGCCTCCAAGAACTCTTTCTTTTTCATGATTGATCAATCACGTCATTATATGCCGTAGACTCAATTTCATCCAGTGTTGTTGTTGTATAAAAATGACAATTGAAACCACAAGAACGCCCATCTAATCTCCCCACTCCCTTCTCTTCTCACCATCTTGTCACTCCCCTACAACTGGAAACCCTCCCTCCTCTCCCAGTAAATCTTCGCCGGCTCAAGGGGCCTCGAGAAAAGCGAAGCATAATCGGTACCAATAACCTTATCGCTACCATCCACGTTCCTAAACTTGAAGTTACGAACAATAATAGCAAGAATAGTCTGCAGCTGTACATTGAAGAACTGCTCGCCAATGCAACGGTGACGACCAGCGCCGAAGGCCAGGTAAGGGGAATTGGCGCCCTTGCTGACGAGACCGTAGCCGTAATCGATCTTCTCATCGTCCTCCTCGCTGGGGACGTTGCGGACAATGGTGGAGGCGAGGGGCGAGTCCTTCTCCCAGCGGTGGGGCTCCCACAGGTCGGGCTGCGAGAAGTAGGTGTGCGACGCACAAGGCAACGAAATGAAGCAGTTGATGGTTGTATTGAGTTGCTAGAAGGAGAAGAATCTGTGGAGAGGTCTGGAGGGCTAAAATGCCAGGAAGAGAGGCCGTGCGTGGTATGCGTGAATGGCACCCGTGCACGTGCCTCCAACACACCCCCATAGACCGAAAGACCCTAATGGCCGTGATGTCTAAGATACATTGTTCACTATATGATACATGATGTGATGTTGTAAGCTTTCAAGCCCAAGGGACCTTCTTCTGATGAAGACCAATTAATTTGACAAACTTTGCATGCTTGTCTGCCTTAAGAGGCTTGGTTAGACCGTCTGCAGGCATCTCTTCTCCGGAGATATGGATAACCTCAATGGCCTTGCGTTCCACTTGCTCAATGAGCCATTTATACCGAATGTCGATATAGCGGTTACGAGCGGGGATGTTCCTGTTCAGGACTCTGTCCCTGGCATTCGAGCTGTCGGTGTACAGGATCCTTCTGGTGTTGTCTGTGATATCAATAATGCCCAGATCATTGAGCATACTGCCAGTCCATTCCAGGGATTTTGCAGTTGGCACGAGGTTGACGAACTCGGCCTCTGTAGTGCTGGTGGTGACAAGATCCTGCTTCTTTGACTTCCACAGGATGGGTCCCAATGTAAAAGAACACAGCATACCTGTAAGGGGTACAGCATAGTTGACACAGATGCTGGCCAAAAGAATCGATAAGGTTCTACAAAGAGAGAAGGGGAGAAAAGGACGCCCTCTGGGCAGTCTGGCCGGCTGTCGTAAAGAAGAGACGTGCACACGCACAGGCCAGTGTTGCCTGCCGCGAGAGTGAAGCACTCGCCTGGCAAGATGCCAGGCATTTCAGCCACGGGCACCAGCCCCATGACAATACCCAGCGGTACTGCGCCTTGTCGGTATGTCATCTGCATACGAGGCATCTGCATATGCCCTGAATTGCAGATCTGTTGGGGGCGAGAACTTTCCTCCCAACATTATGCCCAAGTCGGGAAGACCAGTCAGGTATCGCCATAGATGTTTCATGACGGTGACGTGCTTGTCTGTCGGTTTGGCATTGCCTTCGGCTAGCTTGCCGACGGTGTAGGTAATGTCTGGTCGTGTGCCTAGTGATACCCAGTTCAAGGAACCGGTGCGCTTGATATATGGCTTTGGCTCGCTTGGAATTGGTTCACCCCCATGGATCTTGAAGTCCGGGGGCCAGGGAGTCTTGACCGGGTGTAGAGGTTCATTGGAGGGATTGAACTTGGCGATAATTGATCGGGTGTAGCGTTCTTGGGATATGAACACGGTATGCTCGTCTCTGTTTCTGACAATGTCAAGGCCCAGGAAGGTGCGCACCAATCCCATATGCTTGATCGTGAAGTGTTGTTGTAGTTGAAGGTGGATGTCGTTGATGATCTTCTTACTGGGTGCTGCAATGAGGTAGTCGTCAACGTAAAGGATGAGCAAGGCGCTCAATCCTTTGTTAATCAGCAGACACGTGTCTCCACCGATGGGGAAGAAGCTCAGTTTCTTGAATATGGGTAATACTGTCTCAAACCAATAAAGAGGACTACGGCGAAGGCCGTAAAGAGCCCTGATCAGCAAGCAGACCAGCTTGTTGCGGGGTCCCTTCTCAAGTCCAGTCGGTTGTTCGACATAGTATTTGCAATCGTTGGGAATGAGGGCGTTCAAGAACGCGGTGCTGACATCAAATTGTTCACAGTCCAGGTCGTGGGTGGCTATAATGGCCAGGAATAGTCGCACGCTGACCATATTGGCTACGGCGGCATAGATGTCTTGTACTGCCCAGTTGTCGTTGTTCTCGTAGTTACCACACACTACCCATCTGGCTCGTGCAAGGTACTCTTTGTTGTCGATGTTATATTTGTCGTCATAGACCCATTTCCCGGGTAAGACTTCCATATCTGGGGTTCTTTCAACCAAGCGATAAACACCTTAGTCTTCAAGTGCTTTGACCTGCTTCTCCATTGCTGGGAACCAGTAAGTCTTGTAGTTATGGAGTTTCTTTGCCTGCCAGTAGTTCTTGGGGATAGAACGATTGTTGGCATCAGCTTGAAGATCATGGATAGCCTTCATAGCAGTGAGACAGTATTGGGGTGGTCGTGTGGCGTGTCTAGCCTCAGCCGTGCCGTGGAATAGCTTAACATTACGTTCAACGACGTTGTTATTGCTGTCAACAACAGACTGGCTACCATATTTAAAATCAGGTGGTTTAACCGTGGCGGATCTACGAGGTCTGCTTTCACGTACCTGAGGTTGCTGACGAGTCTGCTTCCTCAGAAGGTTGGCTTTCCTCTGTAGTCTGCTGGGTTTGTGGTTGTTGCCTTATTGCTGGGGTCGGAGAGTCCAGAGTTAGACTCGAGATATCTGGTTCTGATACCCTTGGCGTGCCAGTGACCTGTCGGTTGATCTTGAAAGGTATGGCTGTTGCCGGGGAGTTGGGTGGCCGTGGTGGGGGTTTGGGTGTGACTGAAAACTGTATGGCCGGTGGCGGTTGGGGAGGAGGTAGATTGCTGACTTCAGTTGTCGGACTGTTGGGTGTCGTCGTCATCTCCTCACCTTCCTGGTCTGGAAACGTATGGGGTGGAATAGGAGCCTCTTCATCAAGATCCTCCAGATCGACCAGATCACCATGTTGGGTTTCCTCCTCTTGCTCTAATGATCGCATCGGCTCGTCCTGGGGTTGAGTCGGTTCGAGGGGAACGGTGTCTATCGGTGGAGGCGATGATAAGGGTGGGGAAGGAGTCGGTGACCTTGGAGTATTCTCAGGAGCTGGTGTGGCTTCCGGAGTCGGGTAGTTGGGGTTGGGGTAAAAAGGTATAAAGGACACCTTCTTCTGCTGATCTTTGTCATTATTAGCAATCTGATTAGGGTTTTGTTGATTCAGGGACTCAGCTGGGGATCGCTGGTATGAACCAGTTGCAGTGACCCAGACGGTCACGCCGCTGTCTGCCACTTCTTTGATTTCTTCAATCGACTGATCTGAGAAGAATACTCCATGAGGAATGGCCTCAATCGCTGGATCTTTTGGTTTGTCGTCGTCCTCAATGAACTTGACTGCGCTGGCACGAATGTCATCATATCCTAAGAACTTGCCACGACGAGCTCGGCTCGGCAGATATATGCCTGGCCCACTCAGCGGGGCTTGGCGTAAGTGGAACGGTGCACTCTACGGCGAAGGCAATGGGAAAACGGTTCTAGAAACGGGGGCGGCGTTTTCAGCTGAGTCATCCAAACCCCTGTCGAAAACGGCTCCCATAGATAATCTTCCGATATGTCTGCATGTCTATGGGAGTGGGAAGGACAGGAAACGGGTCTTTTGATCACGTGGTAGGGTCAAAAAACTGAACCACCACCTCCCATATCCATACCGTTCGGACGGAAGGCAAGACGGTAAGTGGGGAGGTGGTGCTAAGAAGATGAAAATAATTGGGCGGATTACGAGAAAAATTGACCGTCCTGACACTGCCAAGATTGCACTCGGTCAGTAGACGAGTCGATTGGCTGAGAGAGCTGCATGTCAGGGCTGCGAAACAGGGTGACGGCGGCGTTGAGAGCGACAAGCCAACCACAGCTCTAGGACCAGAAGCCGGCAGCTAGGGTGGGATGGCTTTAAGCCTGGGTGGGAGCCCGTGTCAACACCCTCACCCCCCTGGCATACTTGCATGGGGCTTGGCTCGAAGCGAGGCTTGAAGCCTTGATATCAAAACAAACACTACCCGAAGTGAACGCTCTGATTGCCTTTTTGGCATGTCCTCCATTGCAGCATCAAAGCTGCATTTGATCCTTGAAAGACGAAACGTTGATGTGGCACGCTGACATCAGGCTTGATGCCAGGTGCGGCGCTACGAAGATCTCTCCACCTTTCCGCCGCTAAAGGGTGTGCAATCCATTAGGCGTCATTCTCCTATCTTTATCTCTTTTCCATTGTCACTAGCGTCCTTCCGGACCATCGTTCCCAGTGTAATAGCAACCAGTTAGGGTAAACAATTACACCAGACCAGACCAGGAGATGGTGACCGAATGAGAGCCTCAAGGGAACGGGGATTTCCCAAAAAAGACTCTTCTGGCGTCACGCCGGCCACATTCCGGAGTACTGGCCTATACCAAACAGCTCTGGTAACACATGTCCTGGATCCGGGGGGAAACGTATGGCGTGCGGCCAAATTTCTCCTGGTATCTCGCACGGAAGTCCTCACAACTATGATAAGCGTCGTAACACTGAGCGGCTGCTGCCTGGAGGAGGGAGGTGGGTGTTAGCTAAATGTCTGGTATTTGTGCAAGTTCGTCAGGCAAGGCAGAATACGAGCCTGTCTGCCTCGTTGACAAGATAGAGAGAGGAAGAGCAAGGTAGAGGAAGAGGGAGGAAGAAGATAGGGGGTTGAAGGCAGGGGAAGCAAGGGACCAGTTTGAGGCCAATCAGCGTTCCAAATCGAGAGCCTTCCCCGAGATGGTTACAGGTGATTGCCGGGTAAGTCGCCGGAGAAGGTGTCTTCCGAATGAAAACGAAAGGAGAGAGAAACCCAGATCACCCAGACAAGGCAGCAGGATGCTTGTCGTCAGATCCCTATCCCAAGTTGTGTCGATGCCAATGCAACTTGTTCAGCCGACTTCATGTCTCTCCCCGAGCGCAACTATCCAATATCTGCGAGCGTCTGCATGACAACCACCGCAGATGATAGTACTGGCACGGTATGGATGACCGAAAGGGCCTTTTAGATGCCAATCCACCATGATCGAAGACGTTTATGCTCCCAGTGCGAAGTGTGACGAACCGTTACAAGCACAGGAGTATATCGCTGGGAATAAGAACAAGAATAACGGTAGTAGTAGCCAAAAGGTACTGGTCGATTGTATCAGTTGGTTGCTTGCTGAAGAACCAGAATAACGAAGGCCGGGAAGCGGCCTTCTTATATACTGGTCTTCCAACCCGTCCTGTGGTCCCGCGATCTCGGGACCACGGGACACCCAATGTAACCTGGTCCCGTAGTCCCGTGTTYTCGGGACTCCGGGACACCCAATGTAACCTGGTCCCGTAGTCCCGTATTCTCGGGACACCGGGACCAGGTACGGGTTGTCCCTTATTGGTCAATCTATCTAGCTTACGTAAGGGGTTTCTGATTGGATCGTAACATTTTTTGTTGTTGTTGTTGTTGTTGTTTTTAACGTCTACTTCCGCCTCCCGTAGGGCATGAGACGTGCCACATCGGTGGGTCTAGCGTACAAAATTATGAGCAGTCCCCTAACTGTCCACCAAAACCATTAACCCGAGGGCAACCCGAGGCCNTTTGTTGTTGTTGTTGTTGTTGTTTTTAACGTCTACTTCCGCCTCCCGTAGGGCATGAGACGTGCCACATCGGTGGGTCTAGCGTACAAAATTATGAGCAGTCCCCTAACTGTCCACCAAAACCATTAACCCGAGGGCAACCCGAGGCCTATTGCCAGTGTATATCATGTGTTGCCCATAGCGTAAACGCGGCCCAACACTTCCAGTCTAATCGCCCAATGGACGAGCCGCCAGTATATGGCGGGACCTGTAAGACAAAAGAAAAGACATAAAACCAGGCAAAATTACTCCTCCCTGTTCTCTCTCTCACTCTCCCCCTCCTGCAAAGCCTCCYCCCGCAAGGCCTCCTC
>RAON01000366.1:0-11222 GCA_009805295.1 Neurospora sp. FGSC 6877 | reverse complement strand
GATTACTGGTTTAGTGGATGGAATAGGGACACTGGGCGCCATAGGGCGTGTCAGGGCACTGCTCTTATCTTTGTACACTAGATTCACCGCTGTGGCACGTCTCATGCCCTACGGGAGGCGGAAGTAGACGTTAAAAATAACAACAACAAAAGTATTTGCTTATCTTATCGCTGTATCTTATCGTTATCGTCTTCTTATCAGTCTTATCAGTTATCGGCCATCACTTCCCCCCATCAAAACACCCAAAACACACCATGATCACTCGTACCCAAGGAGTTATTGAACAATAATAGATAATTGTCATAGCCCTTGGAAGCTTCTTTTCTAATGAAATTTTGCCATGTCAGTTCTAGTAAGACTAAGATCTTTATCTGACTACGCTTCTTTGTCCTCGTAATAGCATATAACGGAACTCGTGGAAGGCATGATGGTTGCTCATCCGCTTCCGATATGATCCAAGAAGTCTCTACCAATAGTCTCGCACAATGTTCCAAGCTCCATATCGAATGCCGTCGCTACGCTGAACCGTGGATATGAGACAACGCTATGCCCTACGGATTTTGGGATCAGATATGGATGATGACGGTGCCCGGATTGAGGGAGATGGTTAAGGTGTTGAAGGGTTCCACGCATTGTTGTTCCGGCGGCCGCTGTTCAGCCGACACTCGATTCATCTGGATTTATAGGTCCCCCTTTCGATATAAGCTGTTGTGAAAAAGGTAGTCTGCCAAATAGTAGTGAGAAACATCAACTCATGAAGCATTTAGGGTAAAGAAACTAGAAAAAAAGCCATTGTTTAAAGTTTGCGGACAGAAACAAATGACCAGACGACATCGGATCGTATACGTCCCCCTTCCCTGCTTTCCATACATTGGCAAAGGATACAAACTGGCTCAAAGACACCTCCCAAGTCCTCGGACCTCCTCCCACACAGTTCTTCCTTCCGGAGACTGCTACGGAGTAGCGCCATGCTCGAGAAGAAACATGTGTAGGTCCACATTAAGTCTAGAGAAAGCCGCCTGTAAGGCGGTACCGTATCTACCGCCTTGCGCGTTAACATCGGCTCCATAATCGAGAAGCATCTGTAACATGGGTATCAGTCGAGTAAGGTAGTGTGGAAGAGCCGCAACAGCCTGTAGCGTGGTACCGTACTCCCCTCCTCTTCCATTGACGTCGGCGCCGTTCTCGAGAAGAAATCTAACAATCTCTTCATATCCGCAGCTTGCAGCTTCGTGGAGTGCATTGTTGGCGTAGCTTCCATAGCTTGCGTTGATCTTGGCGCCGCGTTTGAGCAGAAGTTTAATTAGATCCTGACCTTCAGATACAGTACGTTGAGGGAAGCGACCATGTTTGACGGTCTGGCCCAGCGCGGTACCATAATCTGCACTTACGGCCAGGCCCAGCGGGGTACCATAATCCGGACTTATCGCATTGACATCGGCGCCGTGATCGAGAAGAAGTCTAACAATCTCTTCAGGTCCGTAACGTATAGCATACAAGAGCGGCGTATGCCCTCCGTCCCAGCCATTAGGATCAGCGCCATATCTGGTGATAAGAAGCCTCGCTATCTCCGTGGAGCTATTGAAGGACGCATGTAAGGCAAGGTCGTAATTCCAGCCCTGTGGGCTAATGTCGGCGCCATGCTCGAAAAGGATCCTCGCAACGTTGTTGTGAGAATGAGCCATGGAAATGTATAACAAGTCGTCGCCTTTTTTACATTCTGGTTTGTTATGAAACGGATCTCCGCAAAAGCATGTATAAGCATATGAAATTTGCTCCAATCCATGGTCTTCTTTTATCCTCCTCAGAAATTCTATCTGTGAAACCTTTCCCGCCTCTGCTGACTCAGCGTGTTCGAGCCAGAATAGAGATGCGTACCTCAAAAAGGGGTTTTTAAGCTGAATCTCCCATCTCTTGCCCTGGTACTTCCATCTCTTGTCCCTGTCCACCCACAACCTCTTGTCCGAGTCATCACCCATCGGGATATCATCCAGAAGTAAAGCCCTGCTTCTGATGAATGACACACAGCAATTTTTCAGACGATCATGGGATTGGCCAATAGGATTCGACTCAAGCGCCGGGTCCAGAGTCTGAAGTCGTTGATTTCGTAGGAGGAAGTCCTTGACAGATTCGTGGATAAATTGAACCGTAACGCCGTCGGCGTCCAGAACCTCGATGAGCCCTTTAGACGAGTAGGCTATGCGCCGCTGGATGTCGTCAGCTGTTAGCTGTGAGCGATCCCAAGGTCCTAGGTTTGTGGCACCGGTGCCAGCCAGCGTGGCATAGTACAGCTCTTCCGGCTGTAGGGGTCGTACTGTAAACAAAACCCACTGAAGCATTAAGATCGTCTCATGCTTATCCGGATTTTCCTTGCTCAGGATCGCCGAGAATAGCTCGTCGAGGTCACTGAGCACCTCGCGCAATTTCTGCTCTATCGCTTCGATCTTGCCCTCGTCATATGCTCTGTTCAGCAAGGCGACGACGAGTACGACCCACATGAAGATACCGGATGCCTTCTTGAGAACCCCCTTCTCAATATCTGGGTTCGACTTCGTCAGATTGTCGTGGACGTATATGGCAATATCCACGTCATGTCCGGTCCTGGTTTCTACCACAAATTCCTGATATTTTGCCATGGTAATGTGGGGATAATGACGACTCGATAGGCAAATGCAAACGTTGAGCTCATAGTCAATGCAGGTAATACTCAGTTGTTCGAGAAATCTCACGACGTCTCGAACATTTGAGTCGCTGCATTCGTCCAAGGCATCGATAAGAATGACGTGTGGGGGACGTTGCCCAACTTGCATCTCAGAAAGAAGGAATTCCTTCAGTTCCGACTCTCGCCACTCCTAATTCTGGTGGAGTTGGTTCTTCTGACGGAAAAGGGGAAGAAAGCGAGCGCTGATATGTCGGCTCCTCATTGTCGACAAGTTGGCACACCAGGGAGCGTAGCATGCCGAGAGGTGTCTTTTCCAGCGAATCGCCTCGAGCATGGAAGAAATAGGCCGCAATGGTACGGTCCCTAAATTTCCGTTGGCAGTATCTCCAGATGTGTTTCATCAGTGTCGACTTTCCGGTTCCGGGATGGCCTTTGATCCAAAGCACTCCATTGTGTTCTGACAAATGGGTGCAGTCGCGCCATCGTCGAAATTCGGTGGTCTCAAAGATCCAGTCACCGGTGTTAGCATGGACCAGAGCAATATCTTGACGGCGAGCGTCAATGTTGGAGAAGCTGAGGGATCGTAGGCATTCTGTCCTCGTCAGTTTTGCTGGAGACGCGGTGAAGAATCAGTATACTGACCTTGCTTCTCACAATTGCGGCGCTCACGTTCTTGATCAGTTCTAGAGTAAAGAGCTCAAAGGTGAGAGATCAAAGGTAGGTAAATAGAGGCAGTAGAGGTGCGTGCACGCCATGTCGATTATAGCAAAGATAGAGGTACCTATGGCCCCTTAGACTTCAACAACCCTACATTTTTGGTCGTTAAGTCGGTGTCCCGCAACGAGTTGGCGATTCGGGATTTGAAGGGCGCCTTATCGTTCCTAGGGTAGAACCTGGCATTGGTCCTTATGCCTGCGCCTTCCTGGCAATAACCTCCCCATTAACAATCCCCAGCGTCGCATCGTCCTTCTCCATCCACTCCTCCCACCCCTTAATCATCTCCTCCACCCCTTCCTCCGTCGTCAACCCCAACTCAATTCCCTTCCCTCTAATCTGCCCCGTCCTCAACCTCTCAATCATCGCCTCCCCCCACATCTTTCTATCCCCCGGCTCACTATAACACCAAGTCCCGAACCGGGCTTCGATATCTTTTCTCTCGACTCCAGCTTCCAGGAGCCATGACACCAGCTGTCTGCCTCCTTTAACCTGCCCGCCGTTGGCTTGCATCACGTTGACCATCAAGTCGTGGAATTTGAGGAGGGAGGGAAGTTCAGGCCAGAAGCACCACATCCATGAGTCCGATTCGCGCAACGAGATCAGTCCGCCAGGTTTGCAAACCCTGAGCATCTCCTTGACAGCGGCGACGGGGTCGTCAAGATGGCAGAGCACCTGGTGAGCATGGACGACGTCGAACTCGTTATCGGGGAAGGATAATTCGTAAACAGATTCCTTTTGGAAGGAAATGTTCTGCGGGACTGATAGGCCCTGTGAGATGGCGTGCTCCTTGGCTCGCGCGAGGACGTCATCAGCGATGTCGGTCGCGAGGACATGGCCGGAGGGAAGAACGTGGTGGGCCAAAGAGGCCGAGATGGTGCCGGGCCCGCAGCCGATGTCGAGGAGTTTGAGGTTGGGGTTGGAGGTGAGGGCCTTTTGGAGATGCGGGAGGAGGTGGGGGGCACTGTTGGCGGCGGTGCGCCATTCGTGGTGCTTGGTGTGGGAAGGCGCGTGCCCGATGGCGTAGGGGGTGTGTTGGGTGGTCATTTGGGGGGTTGATTCTCCGTGTGTTGTTGTCGATGTCGTCGTGAAATGAAGATGGTGGTTCTTCTTGTGTGTCTTGACGTCTGTGGTGTTGTTGATTTAAGTTCATGTAGAGATCGGAAGATCGGATGGGTGATGTCACTAGTTGCTTCTAAAAATAGGAAAGATGGAATCTACCGTCTGCAACATCGCCATGTCCTTTTATATCCGTAACATAACCGCTCAGCATCGTCACCGCCTCCTCCACAAACCCTTCAAGATCCCATGGCTGGCACCCGAATCCCAACGAGCAAAGACCTTCAAACCATTGTCCCTCGTTTTACGCGTACGGATCACAGATGACCTTTTTACACCAACGCCTACAATAAGCGCTGCATCTTTCCAAGTTCACACATGGTTTGACTGTAATGATGAAATCATGTTGCGCAGCCATCTCGTCAACCTTGCACCTTCATGAGACCGTACTGTGAATTATCTTCGACCTCCCGTCAAGCCATGCATCCCGTCAATTGTCCGAGGAGGATGTCAGGAACCGTGTCGATCAACGTCTACCCTCCTGTAACGTTGCAGTTGCACACCCATGATTTGCAGCGCCTCAACACAAATACACCGCCGTCTCTTCATCTTTGCTCCTGTTGATGGCAAGGGGACCCCAGGTATTTTCCCACCTCCCGACTCGGCGATAGTAGAACCGCATTCCCGCCATCGTTCCGGTGTCGTCGGTGACTTCACACGACGGAGAATTCTCGGCCATTTGGACTTGGACTACCATCAGCCCCACCTGAAGAGCTCGTCGCCCACCCCTCGCGAGATGATCAAGCACCAACAAGCAGCTTACCTCCTCTTTCAAGTAGAAGTTTTCGTCGTCGTCCCACATGAGAGTCAGGTCCATGGGCGGCATGTCGTAGAACTGCTTTTTGTACGTTTTCAGGGCCAGGATCCCACTTTCTTGCGGCATACCGGTGGTCGTCCTGCCGAAAAGATCGACCTGGCATTTCCATGTAAGTGAACCAAAAGATCCAAGCCAGAAGGATTTGGGTGCTTCGGTAGCTGCCCATGACCATGAAGGGAGGCCCAGGGTCGTACTGGCATGCGACTCTGGATAGGATTGTCCCTTCAACAGTTTCCGGGCCATCTCATCGCGATCTTGGCGTCGTTTCTCGCCACCATCGGGATACCAGCCCGGGTTAAACAGCTCGACATTAAGGACACTATCGAAGCCCCAGAGGAGGTCAAAAGGCCAAAGCTCCTGCCAGCTCCCGAAGGTATAGGTCCAGTCTTTGCTGTCCTCTATCGCTGTCACCATTCCCGCGAGTGCGATGAGCCTGTCGGACGGGTAGGTGAGTTTGGTGGCGGTGTAATAGGTGAGTAAGGTCGTCCAACAGGCAGTGAGTTCATGCAAATGTTGTGCGTATTTTGCGTCTTCGTTGTCATTAGCCATATCCATGCCCGTCTTCAAGCTCGCAGGGAAAGGATTCTGTAAGTCTTGGTACACGGACTTCGCGTTAGCGGTATAGATAGATTGAGAAGCCTCAGCATCTTTCTTCAAGTCAGTTCCAAATGGGCAACTTTCTGAGACCGCATGGAGACGACACTCCCAGTAGAGCTCATCGGCCCCGTAGAAGATGATGCGAGGCGACAGTAAACGCTCTTGGACGATCCAGCCTCGTGATAGGAGCGGGTTTTTCTGAGTAGCGCCCCATAACATCTTGTCCACGTTGGATTCGTGCTTTTCACGAATGGCGTAAAAAGATGCATTTTCCTCGCACAAAGGAGACGTGATGATGGGGGAATACAGTTCCAGGGGGTTCCGCACTGAGAAGCAAGTGTCGGAATTGGCACCTTGACCTCCTGCCATGCCCATCCCCGAAGCAAAGATGGTCAACAAAGAGTTACCGTAGACGGCTGCCATCGTCTGGGCCTCCCGCTTCCAGTCCTCTGAGGAGTCCTGCATGATGCAGAGCGAGTCGATCCAGATATATCGGTAACCTAGTTGCTGCGTGATTCGCATTGTATCGAGGAATGTCTGGGCTAGACCGTCGATTGGTATTCCTCCATGCTTCTGCCAGTCCTCGATATTCTTGGTTGTTAGCCTTAGAGATGATCCGGTCAAGGCCCATGAGTGACTGAGAGTGAGATATGGGATCGTATCCGGTGTTTGGGAAGTTGCGTTTGGGATGAAGATGCGCGGTCGCGTAAGCTTCTCCTTTCCATTGCTGTCTGGAGCACCCACATCGACAAGCCTTGTCGGGAGTCTCTTGAAGTTGGACCCCTTGCATTCCGGATGGTTATTGAGACAGTCATCTAGCCAGTGCCGCACAAGACCAAAGGCTTCAGGCGAGTTGGTTGAGGAAGGCAACACGAACATGGAACCATCTGGTAGTCTTTGGGGTAGAAGAATTTTCGCTCCTACGCTACCATCGGTCCGTTCGAGCTTGAATGTCGCCAATGGGGTCGTTGTCGAATCACCTTGAGGCTCTCCATCTTTGGAAGGGTCCGGCAATGAAGCCCATTTGTCGTCCCACTCGGCGCAGGAAGTAGCGGAAAATGAGACAGTCGGAATGTCGAAAGCCGTCGATCGGCTACAGTTGACCATGACTCTCTGGTCATGCCCGGCGCGCGTAAAGTTGTATTCCTGAGTGACTTGTGTGCACAGATGGCAACCGGCGGCAATTACCGAGTCCCTCAACATCTGTTTTGTGTTCTTGCTGTGGAAGAATGTCTCGCCTGCCGGTCTTGCCTGCCAGAGTGTCTTGGATGCCGTGAGAGCGCGGGAACAGCGTTTGCATAAACGGTTGGGTTCCATGTCACTGCTCTCGAGAACATGTTTGGACTGCCGAGGCGAACCATGGTCTTCGGATGATGACTCCTCAAGAGGTTTGCTGCCCATTGTGGTTAATCGCTGCCGTTGCTGTAGAAAGCGTCGGAAGAGAAAGACGTTGCGTAGGCTGCGGAGTAAAAAAAGTGGAAGTAGTGAGAAATTAGGCAGCAATGAGGGATTGGTCGCACATTTCAGCAGGCACTCGCGACCCGTCGCAAAGACCCATTATCGCATTTTTATTTTTTTTTTTTTTTTTTTTTTTTTTTTTTTTTTTCCGAAGAAAGGGACACGGGCTGTTTGTTTTACTAGCGAGTGAGAAGAAGGAGAGAATTGGAGGAGAGGAAAGGAACGGGTCCAACTGCCCATGGTTGTGACATTGGCCCCACTACACCCACCTACCCACCAATCATAATCACATGTCACGCCATTTGGACCTGCAGGTACCTGACCAAGATCACGTCTGTCATTTTTGTTGGTGAGCAAAAGCAGTAGTTCTCAGGCGGCGAGGTAGCACAGCACTCAACGTCTATAACAACCGGGTCGAAATGACATTTCCAACGTCGTTGCACTTGCGCCCACACTTCGACGTGCCATCTATGTACTGTCTTATATACATAAACTCCGCTGTCTAAAGACATAGCAAACAACCTCTCAAAGTGCCCATCTACGCCAACATTCCCGAATCAACCCTCCATGTCACCATCTCCATCGACCGAACAACGTGAAAGCCTTCTTCAAGGCCATTCTCAAACGCAGACATTGTCTCCATTGCGACCTTTGCCGACAATCTCGACGCTGCCGTCCCACTTGAAGTAGCTCGCCTCGTAGTGGCGGCAGGTGGCGTCCATCTCCTCCAGGGTGTAGTTGACGTCGTTGGTATCGAGGTTGCCGCTGCTCCACGGCGCGTCAATGCAGTAGTAAGCGATCATGTCCTCGGCCACTATAGACACAAAAGCGTTTGTGTCGCGGCTCGTCAGCGTATGGCCACTGCCTGCCCAGCTCTTCAAGCTCTCCACTGAAGCGTCGACGCCGCTCGCATCGAGCTGATAGCCGAGACAGCCTACGTAGTGCTTGGCGATGGGCGCCCCGGGCCGTTTCTGGGCGGTCGGCTCGACGAGGAAGGACTCGCTGTCCGGAGCGCCTGCGGCCTTGATGGAGTAGGTGCCGTTGGCGAGCACGGTGCCCTCCCAGACACCGTCGGGGAGGTGGATGGCTGTAGCAAGGCTAAAGTAGGAGGCGAGGAGGCGAGAGTTGAAGAGAACTGCATGGTGGGTGATAGCTTGAAGGGATGTTTTTCAAAGGTACCTAGGTCGTTATGGTGCAAAACTTTTGTTGAGGCGTGTTGAGAGTGATGGATGATGGCTGATGATGGTCTCTGCAGAGCAAGAAATACGGTAGTCTTCCCCTGGGACGGAGCCAAATCCTAGGTGAGACAGTGAAGCGCCCACGCATTCACATTATTCTTAATACCTCCTCATTACTCCCATTGCTCCCATTACTCCCATTACTCTCGATGCCTCCTCATTACTCCTATTGCTCTCAATGCCTCCTTATTATTCCCATTGCTCCTATTACTCCCAATTGCTCTCGATGCCTCCTCATTGCTCCCATTGCTCTCAATGCCACCTTATTCTCAATGCCTCATTGCCTCAATGCACCTTTGCTTTCAAACTTGGGGACTTGGTCATTTCGAGGATTTGGTCATTTGGAGTAAGTGACGCTCAACCTTACCTAGTCAACCCCCATCCACTCCCCCGCCACACGTGGCGCAATCTTTTATACATCTCTGTGTACGTACTCTCAACTCCATGCCTCTTCCACCAGGCATACCTAGAGGTAGTCTCGGGCAAACAATTTGCCTGTCAAGCCTCTGACTTGTTAATCATTCTATCGGGTGCATTGAAATTCCGGTGGATGACATGGATTCTTTTCTTGGCGTGATGAGCAGGGTCGCACTCATACAACGACGGGTATGCACCCTGCAGCCACATGCAGGTTTCCCGCAATATAACGTAAGATACTGAACGGCCATACGGAGTTATTTGAAGGCGTTCGCTGTTTAGAAAGAGCAATGTTGCCATCAACGCAGGGGTAATAAGACGGTTGTGGACGAAATAAGGATACTAGGTACCTACCTCTAAGCTATATGCTGCATTCCTTTTATCACCAACACTGCAGCACTCGGTGGCGTGGGTTGTACAGACCAGACAATGGAAGTTTTTGCCAAGTTTGATACAAATCGTAGGTAGTAGTAGCAGATTGTAAAGGTGTAAAGCCGGGCATTACAAGTTGCGGTTTCCTAGGACATCTGAAAGTCTGACAGGCAGTACGGTAAAGGTAGTAACCTGCGGCCTCTCGAAGCATGGAGATAACTGACCGGAATTAGGGTAACATCGTGTATGTAGTGTATATGTAAGCAGTAGGATTTTCGGCTCGATGCCGGCGACACTTGCTGACTACCTCTACATTTTCCACCTTGCCTTGCGGAATACTAATATAGCGGTTATAGAGAAGGCGGTACATCGGCTAACCTGATGTGACTGACAGTCATGTATAATAATTGCATTCCATGTTGAGGAGAACTTGAAGTCGAAACAGAGAACAACCAATTCACATTTGAAGGAGTCAAGAGATGGTGAACAAGCCATTCATTACGATCCCGAGAATACCGTAGGTAGTCTAGTTAGCCTAGCCGGTAGTTAGACACGCCTAGGGATATGCTTGCAACGGAACATTACCCGGCCTGTGGGATTTTATCAAAGACTCTTCGATCATTACCGATGGAGGTCCTGTGACGCCTATGACCTGATCGGACTTCCGGACTTAGTCCAGAATCCGTCAAGTACATATTGCTCGTTGTGGACACATCTGCAAGAAATACAAGGTACATACGTAGTAGTGTATGCAGGCTCTATGTGCGAGGCAGAGTTCTTGACGTTGCCTCCAACCTAGAACTTCCTCAGTGAACCTCATTGGCGAACCAAGGAATTGTCATGGTCTCAAGTTCGCTACCTCGATTGCCCTCCGCCTGGAGTTGAGTAGTAGGTAACATGGAAAGGCGGTGATCATCACTCCTAGGGATCAATGTTGCAACCACGTGCGCACCTGGCGAGACGTCAGGTGGTAGATCAACCTCGTGTTGGGGGAAACGAATCTCCTGGCCTCTTCTCTTCTCCGATATGTCTTTGTCTACCTCTCTCCCTACACGTACAAGTCTTTATCGACCGCCCAAATCAAAAGCACAAAGTTCACCACCACTACACCATCTTGTATAAGGTACCTAGAGGTATCATCGTCGTCGCTGTTGTTATCACCGTCGCTGTTATTTCAATTGAGCCTGCATTTCAATGATAGAAGTTAGTTGACGAATCGAAATGGAGATGCAGCTGTACCTAGAGGTCATGGTGGTGGTGATGGTGGTGTTTTGAGAATGTTGTAGTTAACAGAGTGGGGAGTCGATCCGGGACTTTGGTATTCCGAATTCCTTTCTCTTTGCTTCCATCTCCTTCTTTCTTTCTACTTCTGTCTCATTCTTTCTCTCGTTGCTCTTTCCTTGGGACCTTGTCTTTTTTATTGTCCCTTCCCAAAAGGGAGTTTCTTTACGTAGCTCCCGTCTTGCACATGATGCACGTGCAGCTGTCATGGTCTTCCGCATTGGCGAAGGGATTGTAAAGCAACCACAGAAGACTCTGCTACAATAGAACACCACTGCAGTCTCTTATATCTTGAACAACACCTGTCTTCGTTTCCCTCCTCAAGGCCGCATGGCATGATAGCTTCGGTCCCTATACTCTCCTCTTCACTGGACAATATCTGGAGACGGTATGGCCTCAACTAGACATCGTGACCCCACAACCGGTCTCCCCCCACAACCGGTCATGTAACTTCATCACCAGAATCCAGATATCACTGCAAACTGGCCACTTTTGCAGGGATTTTTATCCTTTCAAATGCAGATTTATTCATTCTGATGCACGTAGA
>RAON01000365.1:0-14280 GCA_009805295.1 Neurospora sp. FGSC 6877 | reverse complement strand
CTGAGCTCGCCCGCTTCTCCGTCATCTCACCTGCCCATGCCCGCGAGGCCAAACACCTCGCACGGACCATGACCGCCGCCCTGCAGAAAAGCTCTGCATCCCCAACCCTGTCTACCCCAGACACCACCGCCCCAACAGGTAAAGGACCCGTTACATTCGCAGAAATAGCCGCCAAGGGCGCATTTTGCCCTTTCTTATGTCTTTTCCTTTGTTATACAGGTCTCGCCATAGACTGGCGGCTCACTCATTGGGCGATTAGACTGGAAGTGTTGGGCCGCGTTTACGCTATGGGCAACACGTGATTTACACTGGCAATAGGCCTCGGGTTGCCCTCGGGTTAATGGTCTCGGTGGACCGTTAGGGCACTGCTCATAATTTTGTACGCTAGACTCACCGATGTGGCACGTCTCATGCCCTACGGGAGGCGGAAGTAGACGTTAAAAATAACAACAACAACAACAATGTAGAGGTACTCGTGAAAGTGGGCCCTTCGGGGCCCCACCTTCCTTGGGAAGATCCGTATGCCACCTAAGTGACTCAAGTGCATGCAACACTTCAGCAGCCGCTCGAATTTAATGACTGATGAGCGCACCATTGCAGGACTGTATGATCAAGGACGTACCAGCAAGAGCAATAACTGGTAAAAACATTGATGCCAATGAGGCGACTCGCCGTGTGAGTTGCTCACTCCAGGTCGGGAATTGGAACAACCAAGCTATGCAATGGAAACCTCCAAATACCAGACATGAGACTGTCATTAGAGGCCATATAAGCGGGAGCCTGCCATCCATCCACAACTCGTCGTTACCAACAGGGTATTGACTCAAGCCCCGCCTGGAAGCAGACGACCTTGCCTGGGGTACGGGAAATAATAATCGAATGAAGAATGGCTCAGGAGAGCCTTCGGCCACATTGGATACTCCATGTTCCTTTGTTATAGCATGGAGGAAGGTAGGCTCCGAGATATCTTTAGGCTTCCACCACTTGATCAGATATGTGACTATAGCAAAGACTGCAAATGCCACAGTTGCCAATTCGATCTGAGTGACAGGCCGGTCGTCCACGGTACGATTGATGACGTCTAGGCCAAGCCGTCCGATTTGAAGTATGGCCACTATCCTCCCAATCCAGTCCGCTTTGCTTTTATATCTGATTTCGTTTTCTGACAGTCGGAGCTCTTTAAGTGGATGAGTGGTCTGCGATGATTGCAAGTCCAAGTTTGCCAGATAACCTCCTCGTATGACGGAGTAGATGGGTTCCTGGGTACCGTTTTCGTGCTCTTCAACGCGCTCCAACTCATGAATTCCTCCCATATTGAGATAGTAGGAGTGCGAAAGAGTCCAGAGCTGGGTTCTGTTGCGCGTTAGGGCGTTGCGGTACTCATTCAAGGCGTGATTTCTAGCAGAAGCCTCCTGATTACTGTCGATATCCGTCCCAAGTGACTTCTGACGACCAACCAACAGTTTGTGCAACCATCTTATCATTCACCCATTCTCTACTTTCCAGCCCCAGACAACCCTGAATGTATCCCATTCGCCTGACTTGTATTCGACTGTTGACTTGAAAGCGTCTGGATTGTTGTTCATCTTCTCGTAAAACAGGGAGACGTATGAAGCGCAAGACGAAGTTCGCAGATGGCTTTGGCGAAGATGAACTCGGGGAAGAGAATGGTAAGGGCCATCCACTTAATTCTGCGCAGAACTCGAGGGATGGTGGTATCCTTGGGAGCGGGCAGATTCAGGTGTAGGACTATCCAAGTACAGGCAAAGATGGTCACCAGACACTCGATGAGAAGCGTCAAGGTTCTCCTTTGTTGAGGATTACCAACCCATCCGACTCTTGCTTGTGGTTGGTTCATGCTGGTATTCGACTGGAAGATGGAGGTTGGCGACGGATCGGAGGCATCTTGACCCGCAACGAGGCGCGAGGAAGCCCAGAAAAGGAAAAAGGTGAAGTAGACCATGGTGGGCCACTAGTCATCGAGTGCTTGGGAGAACAATGAAGCTCCTGTTGGGCGAACTGACCCAAGCGTTGAGAGAAAGGAGTCTGATGGGAAAAACGATTGATAGAGGTAAGTGGTTGAATGACAGCTCAAATGTCGAACAGAGGCTGAGAAGCAAGCAGACGGAAGGTATCCCAGCGCATGAAAGACAGAGAAACAACAGAAGATAAAGGATGGGCAAGGAACAGGACATATTTGGCTGATTCATTTTTACAGATGACTTTGAGCTGCACAACACTTCTTGATTCTCTAGCCTCCTTCTTTTCAAACACGAATTATCGTAGAGCGGAGCTGAGGGATGCCCTCAGCCTCTCCTAGTGTAAATAGCGAATCTCCACCGATTACATGCATGCCCGGCTACGCCACTGCTACCCATTTGCATCGTAACACAGGAGCCCCACGAGCGAATTGTTGGGCAACTGTGACACGTGTCCGCGCCAGTGCTTGCCATTACTACATGCTTCTAGCTAACGAATAGAGTTGGTTCGCTATCGGCCACCCCATTCATGTCGGCAGCCTGGGATTGTCGAGATGGCTGACAAGGCGCCCCGATACAAGACATTTTCGGGCTCCAATCTGAGACATGGTCTGGTGTATGTGCCTGACTTGAGTGACATACGCAGGAACCCCATCTTCTCCTTCGCTGTGACCTTTTTTCGTAAGTTATTCGCTTTTACAATACGGCAATGACATTAACCTGTGAACGATGCTCTTTCTGAACTCTGATGGTGACGATAGAGAGAGGTCTAGACCTTGGAACAGACTCCCTGTGCTTTGATTGGTTAGAGGAAGGTTGACTTACTCTATATTTGGATTCTCGGCACTTTTCTTGTTCCCGATTTCTTTGTCCTTTATTAGAGGTATGAACAAAGAAGGTTGTGCTATTGTCGTGAAGAAGGCGGAGGCCAGCATTCAACTCAACCTCCCTTTTGCTGCATGAGAGTCTTTTGCTTCTATCACGGTTCAATATCCCTATATATATCCTCAAATTCTACCGCTGGCTCCAGTCATTCCACCCAGTCTCACTGTCCAGTAGTGTGACAAGGGCAGAGTTTCTGGGCTTGGAACAAAGTTGTTCAATTTCAGCTGATAATCTTCTTTGGTCTCGAAGGCCTTGTTGATCCTTTCAACCTTCAGAGGAAGGTTGGGTTTCAAGGCCACCTTATACAAAAGAAGTTCGGTACGTGCTGAGCCTTGTGGCCGGAGGCCTCAGGGCATCTATCTAGCAGTCTGCATACAAGTGGGTCTTCTTCAACCATTCTCCTTCTTCCTTCTGGCGCCGGCCTTCGTCCGATCACCCTGCTTCTGCTTGGTTGGCTGTGGTTGCTTCTGTGATGACTAGGACTGTCTCGTGATGCTGTTGGCGTCGTCGGCAGTTCGATGGTTGGCTCGCTAGCCTGGTGGCATCGAGAGGGCTTCGGGTAGGCGATGCTGTGATAAGAGTATACCCAAGGTGTAATGTACTGACTGTGACGTGTTCGGTTTATTCTTACGACCACTTCACCAGGGAGCCAGGCTTGCAAATTCAGCTTTGCGCCCAAGCTGCGACAACAAATGGGATAGCCTTCCGAATGGCCATGCAGCAATGCTGGTGCTCAACGCCAACTGGGCGGTTCAGCGCGGACGTGGCACGGTTAGCCACCAGTCAATTGCCGAGTTCGCAAATGTCGATGTCGCCGCGTGGTGGCAGGGTGGTAAGGCTACGGGACTAGAGTGTAAGTTTATGCGCTAGTGCATGTCTTTTTCAGCTTGGGCACATTTGTCATTCGTCTTAGGGTCCGAAGGCTAAATTAAAGACTGGTGATAGGTAAGTGTCGAAGTATCTGAGTGATTGGCGTAGCGGTGCTAATTCGACATAGGACCTTATCTAAGAGCGACACCGACGCCTGAAATCTACGGCAGTGGGGTGTCCGGTCGCGCAAGGGGTGCGACACTGCCACAACAGAATATAAAAACTCGTTCTCGCAGTTGATCGCTTTTTCCATCGGACCTCAACTCAGTTAGCGGCCACTCATGTCACCACAGGCTGGTATCCAGCAATACCAATCCAGAACCCTCCGACACGATGAGCCCCGAGATATTCGGTCATAGCTTTACCAACTCTTCCGATCCGAACTGGGTTCCAGAACCCGGTACTCGGGGGACTTTCAGCATTCTGTCCGTATGTCTTGTCACGCTCGGTCTCTGTGTGTGGACGGCAATACATTTGAATGTGCCTGAGCACCTGGAGCCGGGGTGGAAGCAGCTGATGCGGAAGATTGGGTGGTTGGTTTTCAGTTTGTTGAGCCCAGAATTGGTAAGTTTTTCCTTTTTTTTTTTTTTTTTTTTTATTTTTAGCCAGATCATGGAGTACTTGCTTACATGGTACCTGCCCTACTTACATCTTGCTGGTACATTATGTTCATGACGGCTAACAAGATGCGTGGGAAAGATCGCGTATACGGCCTATCGGCAATATGTGCAGGCTAGGTCAATCATGAACACGATGAACGAGGAGAAGGAGAGTTCATTGCGTAGCAGGTTCCTTTTTATCTGGATGTATATTCGGGGGTTCTTAGCACCCTGGCAGTCATCACCGTGTCGTCCAAGCGACGAGGAGGTAAGTTTCCATGCAAGCCATGGCAATATGAAGGTGCCAGATTACAGTCGCTAATGTAAAGGATTATAGGCTCCTAGCACAACAGTTGGAAAGTGGACTATAGTGCATGGCTTTTTGGCTGTCATGGGAGGCTTTGCCATTGAGATGAACGATGATGATCTACAGAACGATTCAGCGGACCGAATCATAAACTTCTTCCCCATGAAAGAGTCCACTGATATTCAATGGGAGCATGGACGGCCCACGTTGACTAAAGGCCAGCGGCAACGCTCACGGCTCACTCTAACACTGGATGGTTTACGATTTCTGAAGGAAAAAGGGCACGACCGACTGATCCCTAATGTCTCTGAGGAAAGGATAAATGACAAAAGCAAAGGAAGCGCGATGGCGAAGACACTTGTCTGCTTCCAAGGTTCGTACTTGGTCCCTCTTGCATTCCCAGTTCCTAAGCTAACAAATATCCAATTATTAGCATCCTGGTTTTGCGTCCAGTGCCTCACACGATTTGCGCAGGGCCTGGCAATCAGTCTGCTCGAACTCAACACACTTGGTCATGCAATTTGTACCTTGTTCATTTATGCGCTGTGGTGGAGTAAGCCCCTCGATGTGGTCGAGCATGAAACTGTTTTTTTTCACCCAAGTACAAATGACGATGATTTCGAGGCCAGGCTTATTGCAACTATGTGCACTAGGAGCAAGTTGGACAAGAGAGCATCTGAATCTGATCATATCCAGTTCGATAGCGAGATGTTCGCCTTTCCTGTCCACAGTGGCACAAAAGATGGGTCTGATTGTCATGTTGACTTGTCTGGGCGGCCCTTGAGAGAGAAGCAATATAGGCAATTTTTTTTTTGCCACTCCGAAGAGGAGGAAGACACAATTATTCTGGCACCTTTTTTTAAAACCATGCTCCATGGTGGTATCAGTACGAACATGTGAGTTTCATTTCGGATATTTGCTCTGCACTCGTCAAAAATACTCTGCTACAGTCCCCTAGTGGTACACCCAGCCAATCCATTGTTCTGTTTTCCAGGAGGTGACTAACGAAAATCTGCTGTGTAGTCCACGACTCTACTTAAGCGTCCGACAGTCTACTACTCTCCTTGAAAAGGTCAGATCAAGCCCTCGAAAGGAGGATGTAGTCGTCCTTACTGGATCAGACGACGGAGAGAACGGCGACTGCGACGGTATCAAACTACTAGGCCGAAACATACGGCAGTCGACCAAAAAGAGACCCCCTGGCGCATCCCGTTCTAAAGATCCCTCGCCAAATTCTACATCTATAAGCCAGATGCGTATTCAATACTCCGACATCATCAGATGGCAATTAGCCCTCGGGTTAGCCCAACATGATCTACCCCCGCCACCCAAAAACACCTTCACTGACCGGGTTCGCAATCTGCCCCGGTTTCAAGACTACGACCACTATCTCCCACTCTTCATCGGATTTGGATTCGTAAGTCTCATCTACGGTGGACTCCATTGCGTCGCCTGGAATGCGCCGTTCACCACTAGCATTGAACGAATCCTCTGGAGGATTTCGAGCATCACCATAGCCGCGACAGGTGTCTTGGTTGCTTGCGTGTTTTCTTGGACCAAGTACCCGCCCATCTGGCAGGACCTAAGTCTTCTATGGGACGTTTGTGACCTTATGGCGGACTTGAGCGAAAACAATACCTTCCGATGGTGCACTGGGTTGGAACTCTGCGAAAGACTGTACGACTTTCTCGACAGTAAATTTGATTCAGAGAAATTCTTTCTTTTGAAGGCGCTCAGGATCCTACTGGTTCACGCGCTCTTATTACTGTGCTTTTTGATATTATTTCTCGTTTTTCTTGTCAAAGTCATCTTCGACATATCCACGGTTCTATTCGGGGTGCTTTACGTTCTGGCACGCATATACTTGGTCGTTGTTTCATTTATCAACCTCGCGCACTTACCGGACGCGGCATATCTGTTGCCTCAGTGGTCTCGGTATGTCCCTCATATCCGATAAAAAGCTGGACTGGGCAAGCTAGGGAGGACAAGTCGAGGGCAGGCCGAGGGCGAAGTTTTGGATATGGTCTTTTTGTATGAATACTCAACCTACATCGTGTCACAATCTGTCTGTATATAACGTCTAGTACTTCTCAAACCTATGCAGACCATATATTATTAGTGGTGTACAATGCAGTCATGGCTAGAACATTACTCCGCCCTCGCTCAGTCAATAGGGATTGATGAATCCTCTTTGGGAAGATGTGAACTCTTCGGCCGACAAGTCAATACCGCACGGGAATTCGCCGATAAAGTGGGATCCATCCTGGGTGTCGACTTTATTGACATTTCCTTCGAGGCCACTTGGGCTGCGTCGCCCCCGCCAGAGGCCTGTGGTCTTTCACTTCCAGAGTTTATAAAGGATGTGAGTCACAAGCAGTTTGTGCTGTGGTTCGTGGTGTACAAATACCAGACATTTAGCTGAAATCCAACTCCCTACTCCAGGCAGCAAACGCTCAATGGTATGACGCTTATCATGGCTGTGAGGACTTCCGCAAGAGATACCAGGAGAAATGCGGTCGCGCACCTTACGTTTCCCCCCGGAACCAGGTGTCACACGGACATTTACCCACACTCCTTCCTGGGTTTGAAGTTCAATAGAGCCTCAATGCTTGACATCAATCCAACCTCGCCATACAATGCCAGCCTTGCCTCGGCCGGACTATTCGGCCACCAGGCTAAGCGAGCCAACCCCAGAACTGCCGACGGCGCTAAACATCATCACAAAGCCATCCCAATCATCCCAGGAGCAATCACGGCCAACCAAGCAGAAGCAGGGCGCCCGGGCAAAGGCCGGCGCCAGAAGGAAGAAGGAGAATGGATGAAGGCATTCAGAAAGATCCACATGTATACAGATCGCTAGATAGATGCCTTGGAGCATCAGGCGACAAGGACCGGTACGTACCCCAGTACGTACCGTTTCCCTTTGGCATAAGAAGGCCTTGAAGCCCAGCCTTCCCCTGGAGGTTGAGAGGATCAACAAGGCCTTCGAGACCAAAGTAGTTTATCAGCTGAATTGAACTCCTTGTTCCAAGCCCAGAACTCTGCCCTTGTCACACCAGGGCATGTGGGAGTTTGCAAAGGAAATAACTCGGGAAGAGCGAGACCTTGGCTTCCGTAAAATGGATGTCTACCGTAAATGGTTCAAGAACACCATTTTAACAGGGAAGCACTCCAATACGCTTGTTATGATGCCGCTGGAATTGATGGGCCCTAGGTACCGGGACGAAGTTCCAACGTGAGTGCCCCGTGACCCCTATTGACGTGGCTTCTGAGTGTGGACGTTTGTGTCTAATCATCGTGGACGGGTCGCAGGTTTCGGCGACTACCTCAAGACGGAATTAATGCGTTAGGCTTGGCGCCAGTGATAAAAGTCTCCGGTTCTGGCTGTTCCTCATGAGCCCACCCCCAGTCCCAGAAAAACCAATAGCGCTCGTAAAGAACAGTGGCACTGACAGTGGCGCACAAATTCCAGTTGACGAAATATCCTACAACTCGCGGGTTTCGAGCCGGGAAGAGAAGCTTCCCTTTGTGATAGCCCTCATGGCGAGACAAGGTACGCAAACCCTTTCTGCCCAGCCTCGAGTAGAGCCTCGCGGTTAGACTTTGTCTTATTGTCAAGTTGTCGTGCACAGAGGAGACTGACCGCGATTGCAGGGTATGATTTGGCACTGATAGACGAAACGCAAAAAGTGCTGGAGAAAACAGGCAAGCCTACCGTCCTCAAAACCGGACGAAGAATGTATAACTGAGTGGGCTTGCCTCTGGGAGAGCGGAGTGAGAGGAGGCGATGCCCTTTGGGGATGGCACTGTGATGGCGTTGACGGCTTCGTTACTTGTATTGGTATTTGTTTCATCTGTGTATTCGGGTAGATCTCGGTGATTTCTTTCGGGCATTGCTCGGTTTATCATTCGAAGCAGTCCCGTGGTTGTGCGGAGTGATCGGTACCTCTAGCTCTCGATTATTGCTCACGGCCAAGGCAAACGGGCGTTGCGAAGAACAACTTCCACCGCATTATGTCCAATGCGCGGGTGAGGAAACAAATGATGGGTGTTACGGCACGTAGACTTTGGCAAAGTGGGTGGCATCAGCTACTCTGAAGAGTGACAACTCGATCCCTCTCACCAGCACCCGTCCACAGCCCGACTACTCCGTTGGGTTCAGGCGAGACGCATTCACTGAGAACCAGCTCGCCAAGTTGTCGCCATTCATTAGCGACTTCATCGCCGGGGACCAGTCTTTCTTCATGGCCTGTACTACATGTACTTCCTGTTCCTGACTTGCGAGGTGAAGTGTGGCGCAGCGGCGCTCGACATCGCAGATCGGCAGAACGCCCACAGCATGATCCTTGCGGTACGGGGCATCATCGAGCTCTTCCGTGCTGTTAAGCGCGAGGATGAGGTCAACCGGAAGATCCTCGCCTTTTCCGTCTCGCACGACCACCAGTCAGTGCGGATTTATGGCCACTACCCAGTGATAACCGGGAAAGACACCAAGTATTACCGGCACCCGATCCGAAATTTTGTCTTTACTGAGTTAGACGGCAAGGAGAAGTGGACAGCGTACCGATTCACCAAGAACGTCTACGACACATGGATGCCCAAGCATTTCGAGAACATCTGTTCTGCCATCAATCAGTTGCCGTCGGAGTTGAAATTTGATGTCCCACCGCTTTCCGAGGCGACCGGGCTTTCCCAGGATTTGGGGAACTTGATGCAGTCAGATGCCAGCTGCGCTTCTCTGCCTGACTCCCATATCTTTATCTCTTTTCCATTGTCACTGACGTCCTTCCGGACCATCGTTCCCAGTGTAATAGCAACCAGTCAGGGTAAACAATTACACCAGACCAGACCAGGAGATGGTGACCGAATGAGAGCCTCAAGGGAACGGGGATTTCCCAAAAAGACTCTTCTGGCGTCACGCGGGCCACATTCCGGAGTACTGGCCTATACCAAACAGCTTTGGTAACACATGCCCAGAGTCCCCATATTGTAGGTTGCCGTGTTATTTCCATGATGTGTGCTAAGTATCTTGGCGTAGCAAAGGCTGACGGACAACTTTCTTCCCCTGCCTTCAACCACTTGTCTTCCTATGAATATCCTCTTCCTTCCTCCACCTCTGTCTACCTTCCTTCCTCTTCCTCACTTTTCCTCCCTCTAACTTGCTCTTCCTTTCTCTATCTTCCCTCATCGACGACGACGAAGGGCGATGACGTCGATATTCTCCCCCTAGTTTTTAGACAGTCTCCTAGATCTTGGACGACTTGTCACTGGGAATAGCCCAACTCCCATGGACAATCACCACTTTAAACTTGGAGGACGTAGCCAACAAGCCGCTGCTCCTGTCCTTATTTCCACCTGTTGGGGTATCGGCAGTGGTAGTAGGATAGCTTCTTTGTTCTTTTGACGAGAGCCGTCAACGGTTTCCCTGTTCAAGTGATCGGGAGTTAGGACTTACTTGCAATTCCTCCTTTGGGCCACTGCCCTCACCGTGAGCATGACGAGGGCTGCGGATTAGGGCCTTGGGAAGAGTGTCCATTCTTACTCCTCATCTAACAATATACCTCACCCGAAAAGACTTCTTCGTGCTTCATCCAACATGGAGTGATAGGTGAAGAGAGTTTTTTCACGGATTGTGTTCCAAGATAAAAGGTCAGGACATCCCCCGATTTTCGGTTGCCTTATTCTCGCATTCACATCCTATCCTTGTATCATCAGACTTGGACATGCCAGTTGTCAACTCTTCAAGACCCTCATAGGAACGGACATCACACCACTCCACGCACACTCGTTCTCCTCTTCCGACTTTTGGACCCGAACTCAATCCGGATCACGTACGTATAGTCGAGAGATTCTTTGACATTTTGGAAACAAAGCCATATATATATAAGACATTTAAGAGACCTGAATTCAGCACCAGCCTCAATGGATCCCACTCGGGAGTACGTCTCTGGAAAACCGGACCGCGGAGGTGGTCACTGGCCGACACAAGCAACATCCAAAAGGCCCATCCATGCTCCTCCGGTCCCGCAGACATTCGTCTCCGTGCCGGCCATCTCGATCAGATGGGCTGATTCCCAACCGGTATTTGTAACCGCTCTTGAATCGCCCGTGGCTGACATGGAGCACATTAACGGAAACAACGTCCTTCTGGGAAGAGTCGGGATGACTCAATATCCTCAACAGCAATACGGTTGGGTCCAACATCCCCATGGCTTGATCGCGGGTATCACTCCTGCAACACCGCCCGGAAGCCGGCTGGCCACGTTTATACGTTCATCCAAACCAGGGGCATACTAACCCCGTTTACCTGTCTCATCCGCAATCCGAAAAGGACTTTCTGGCTCAATACTACGCCAGGCTCTCCTTAGCGGACACGGGTGCAGACAAAAAATTCTCCCATTGCTGCAACTGCCCCTTCCACTGTCACGGTTACACTGTGACGAACCGTTACAAGCACAGGAGTATATCGCTGGGAATAAGAACAACGGTCGTAGTAGCCAAAAGGTACTGATCGATTGTGAAAGCTATTGCTTGCTGAAGATTTTTGTTGTTGTTGTTGTTGTTGTTGTTATTTTTAACGTCTACTTCCGCCTCCCGTAGGGCATGAGACGTGCCACAGCGGTGAATCTAGTGTACAAAGATAAGAGCAGTGCCCTGACACGCCCTATGGCGCCCAGTGTCCCTATTCCATCCAGTTGTTATTTTTAACGTCTACTTCCGCCTCCCGTAGGGCATGAGACGTGCCACAGCGGTGAATCTAGTGTACAAAGATAAGAGCAGTGCCCTGACACGCCCTATGGCGCCCAGTGTCCCTATTCCATCCACTAAACCAGTAATCCGAGGCAAACCGAGGCCTATAGCCAGTGTATCTCACGTGCTGCCCATAGCGTAAACGCGGCCCAGCATCTCTATCAACCGTCCAGTGGACGAGCCAGCGATGTGGCGAAATCCGTAAAAACAAAGAAGAGACAAAAGAAAAGGGAAAATCAAAAACACTCTACTCCTCACCGCTCTCTCCCTCGCTGATTGCTTGCTGAAGAGCCAGTATCTAAAGAGGCCTGGGAAGGCCGTCTTTATACACTGGCCTTCATGGACCCGATATACCGGACCTGTGGACCCGAGACATGGATCCCCCCCTTTGGGTCTTCTCCCTTCGGGTCTTCTCCCTTCGGGTCCTCCCTGGTTGGTCTGTTGGTTCTATCTGATCTAGCTTACATAAGTAATCCCTTATTGGATCGTAACATCTCGTGGCCAACTTTCTTTCCCATCAGGCCTTGCCAAGTACCTGCTTTCCCCATATGCCCATATATCTACCAGTGCTTAGGGCTCTCAACGCGACGACGCTTGCGCGTGTGGTCATGGTTGTTGGCGTTGTTGGCGTTGGTATTATTTTGTAGAGACTGTCGATATCTCTGACGGGGGATGGAGGAGGTTTCTGTTTGAAGCTCATCTTCGTCAGAAGAGTCTTCCCACCATTCTTTGAGTTCGGCGGTGTTGACAGAGGCGGCGGTAAGAGTTTTGGTAGCGGAGGGGGAGGGAGGGAAGAGCAAATTGGTCAGTTCGCAGAGGGGGAGGGAGGTGCCGAGAGAGTAAGAGAGGTCGAGGTGATAGAAATCTTGGTTGGCGATACTATGGTCGAGGTAATCCTCTTCTAGTAACTCCACGTCTTCGCTGTCATCGCCCTCTTCCTCTTGTGAGGGTAGGAGAATAGCTTTAAGATCTATGAGGGTGACATGGCCAGGATGCTTCCAAATACGGAGATAGGCTGTGTTCTTCTTGGAGTGATCTTTCAAGCAAAGCACGAGATGACTGCCCTTACTTGTTGCTGAGGTGGGTGAGTGGTTGCGAGAGAGAAGAAGTTTCAGAGACCAGAGAAACAACGAGGGCTATCACCAGAGCCTTTGTAGGAGGAACGAAAAGCGCTTCGACGTCTTGGAGAGGAAGGATGACTTCCTTGTGCGTGACTGGTCAGCAGTCCAAGTTTTCTTCTGAGTCTTTGACTCAGTGCCGCCAGGGATCGCGTTCTAAGCGTTCCGACCGAGCAGCAGGAAACGGGGCGCGGGGGCGCAACCGTGGTTTGCCTCGCGGCAGCGAACGTAGGCCGCGCTAGGCGCGGAGCGGCGGTAGACAAAGCTACGGCAGTAGCAAGTTCAATTCTGGCCGAAGCCAGGCGAGTTATTCTGGCCGCACGAGCTTTGACGGCGCTCCTCCTCGCGGCGCCGGCGCTCTATAGTCGCGGGCAACGGCGGGCGGCCGCGGCGCGGAGTGGGGGTCTCGAGACTGGGATCCATTGTGTCTGATGTCTGTTCATGCCGATGACCGAGGAAACCCGGGCGACTATCATCAAGGAGCTCGAGGACTATGGTTGGTGGGTCCCAGGCAGGCAACTGGGGCACTGGGCCAAAGTCCCATGCTCTGTGCCGTGCCCATCGTGCCCTGCAATATCGGTAACGCAGAGGCGCGTATCTCTAACTTCAACGTCAATATTCAGAAGTCGGCCAACAATAACAACAACAACACTGGCTCATCGGACAACAAGAGTAACAAGAAGGAGGATAAGCGCGTCGACTGCACCAAGTGTAGCAAGAAGATGTACTCTACTCAGAAGCACATGGCGTGTGGCCACCCTGTTACAGCCAAGGCAGACATCTGCTGGTTCTGCAACCCCGAGAAGGCTCCCGATCCCTGGAGACCCAAGAAGGATGCTATCGCGAAGAAGGCTGGCACTGCTGGCAGCACTGCTGGCAGTCCTACTTGCACCAGTGCTCTCGGCAATAATGCCTCTACCAATCTCACCACCCCGGCTACCACTGCCCCAAACTCTGCCTTACTGTATGGAGGTGGACTCTTCATGGCCACTAGTGGCATGGACTCTGGAAGCATGGATTTTTGCTAGAGTCCCTAGCAGACGCGATTCAGCATGTTTGATGGTACTTAGCTTAATCAATCAAACGATTCAAATCAACTTCAACTTCAACATGCTCACAGTGACCTTGCTAAAGTCCAACAGGCTCAAAGGCATCAACAACAACCAGAAGGTCTTCGTGACCTTGTTATTTACGATTCAGGCTGTGCCTCCAACATCTTCAACCACCTCAAATGGTTCACAGACTTACAGCCTCTCCCCCACCCCATTGTACACACTGTCGGCAATGGAAATTCGATCTTTGCTTACCACATGGGCACCGTTGAGCTCTCTATGCCTACTATCAACAACATCAACATCAGGGTTAGAATCAAGGACGTCATTTACAGTCCCTTGTTGAAGCAGACTACCGTCTCGGCAGTCGATCCACACATGGACCTCAGTCATGTATATATATATCGAGGGTCTCCCTCTCATCATTCACCTACTCTCCTTTAGCTCTTCAGTCAATCAATCAAGGAATTCTCTTGCCGATGCTCTGCCCCAAATTCCCTGTGCCCACTCATGTGCTCCAACATCCCTCTACCCCAGCAAATCTACTAACAACAAAGGGTCTTCTTGACAACTGTGACGGACCGTTACAAGCACAGGAGTATATCGCTGGGAACAAAGAGTAGTAACGGAGGTAGTAGCCAAAAGGTACTGGTTGATTGTGTCAGGTGGTTGCTTGCTGAAGGACCAGTATCTAAAGAGGCCTGGGAAGGCCATCTTTAT
>RAON01000364.1:0-11382 GCA_009805295.1 Neurospora sp. FGSC 6877 | reverse complement strand
CGTATCGATTCCCTTTGGCATAAGAAGGCCTTGAAGCCCAACCTTCTCCTGGAGGTTGAGAAGATCAACAAGGCCTTCGAGACCAAAGTAACTTATTAGCTGAATTTGAACTACTGTTCCAAGCCCTGATCACAGCCCTTGTCACACACAGGGAGGGAGGTTGTCTGAGCGTGGTCAGCAGAAACGTGATTACAAAAGCAACCCAGAAGTTCACCCTCGCGGCCATGATTTCCCCAGGTTGGGACAACTCGATATTTCGGACTTGGGAAGGTCAATGCAACCGAAAGTGCTGCGCATGACGCCGGTCTTGCCACATCACAACGGAGATAAGACCTGTCAGACCCATGGTTCGAGTTTCATGGGAACTCAAGACCCAACAAGATCAACAGCTAGAACAAGTTAGCTCTGCAAAGGGTAGCGTACTCGAAATTCAGAGAAGATATACTTAGTATATGCTAACGTTCGGGAACGGGACTGAGAAGGTGACTTCAGGATCGCTGTGCTAAATTGGAGCGCTTATTCCAACCTGCTTTTCCACTGTCCGTGGTACTCGTCAGATCTAGAATCGCCTCTGACTCTTGGCCGTTAACCACACGTATAGCCAGGTACCTACTCTCCACCTCCAGTCCCCATAACCAACGACACCAATCTGACGCTGTGATGTCCAAGGTCTGCCCTCCATAGACGAACTCCGACGAATTCCGAGTGCTGCGGGCCTCCAACCGCTTTCCCAAGTTGGGAAGACCCAAGAATCACAAAAAGCACCCCAAGCACGACCCAATCTCCCAGTTAGGATCCAGCCTCTCATTATACTCCGCAACCTCCGGATCAGTCCAATCCAGCTTCACCATGTACTCCTCCGGGAACCACGTAAAGTCCCTCATGTACTGACTCCACACCGCCTTCTCGCTATAAAGCAAGTATAAAAACGCCGCCAGCATCGCAAACACATCATTCCCCGCATTATGCCCACACGCCAGGACCCCCAGCGGCGCGAACAAATTGTACGCCGAATCGCTCGTCTCCGCATTCCGCCTGGCTCGCTGGAGGTTATGCCACTTCTGGAGATCCCACAGCTCAATATTCGTCTTTTCAAGATCAGGGTACTCAGGAAGCTGTATCCCCCACTGGGACATGATTTTGATCTCCAACCTGGCGTCCAAGAAGAGGAGGATGACGTTTCTTCGCTGGCCTTGGGCGATTTTTTCGGTGGTCAGGCAGCGCGTGGGCAGACGGTTGAGGATATCTTGCAGTTTGTCGCGGATGGCGCGAGCGGGTCGGATGCGGGAGCGGGCGAAGACGCCGTCGTAGGGGTGGGCTACATGGTCAACTATTTTTCCGCTTTTGCCGGGCCAGGTGGTGTGCATGAAGGCGTCGCAGGTTAAGTGGGTGGTTTTCCGCCAGCGCGAGGCGATATAGTGCCTGACGTGGATCTTTTGGAGTCTTTCCTCGATTGTATGCGTGGATGAGGCCGCGTCTCGGGGGTCGTAGACGGCGATGCCGAGCTCGGACATTCTTTGCGATTCTGACAGGACCTTTTGGTGTCTCGGATGATCGATCATTTCGAAGTCGAGGGCTACCAGAATCGTGTCTCTGAGATAATGGTCTATTTCGGCAAGCTGATCGGGGTGCCAGACTACAGGTGGCCTGCCTACCGGGCATCTGGGAGTACTGGGACTGTGACTTCCGGGCACATCTGGATCTTCTGTTAGCGGTTGTCAGCTGGGATGTCGGTCGTCGGATGGTGTTTTGTGAAAGGGTGAGTGGCCTACCTTGCCTCTCCTCACCTTCGCTAAGTGTGAGGGGCGGAAAGTAAAGCTGCTTTCTCATGGTAAAAAAAGTAGTTATTTTGTAACTGTTGATAGAGATATTGATTGACGCTAGATGGAGAAATGACCCGTTTTTGCTGAGAGCTTTAAAGAGCGGCCGATTCGGTTAGGATAATGAGAGACGGGGAGAAAGCTATTGAGGCCTAGAGAAGAGGAGCTTGTCTGGGAGAAGATAAACATTTTCACTGCCTCAGACCTCGTTTACATCCTGCAGTTAGCGGGCTTTCAATCGGCAGGTGCTATCGGAACGCCAAAGGAAGTTGTGATCGGCATTATGCGCTCGCTACTCTTTGTACCTTCCTCGTCAATCCAGTACGGCTGTATGATATGGGCCTCGGTGTCTGTTATGTGAACGCATATCAACTGCCGTTGGGCCATCCTTCCATTTCCTTTCGGCCAGCTCTCGTTTCTCACGAACATCCGCGATATGATGTTGGGAAGGATAGAAAGAGGTAATAGAGAGTAGGGTGACTAATCCTAACTTTTGTTGCCTTTAGCCTGCTCACTGACAGAGTGTTACGGGCCTTAGATGATCAACCCAGAAAGGCATTTGTACTCTGCCTTGAGAAGTCGCTTGTATTTCTTGACTCACCGTCCAGGATAGACAGCAATAACAAGAGAAGCAAAGATTCAGACAACCAGTCATACTAGGAGCCAGACATGGGCCGATTGCTTGGCGTCTAACAAACAGACCTTCCCGGTTGCGCAAATTCTCGTCGGCCCCTGACACAGGTTTGTTTTCTTCCCCGACGATGATATACAAATGATGGCTCATCGGTAAGGCCGCTAGCCAATCACTAACAACCTGGACGCCATGAAAGTGGTACACTGAGACCAGAAGGTAGCTGTTTAATGTAGGGAAGCTTGAATCCAGTGACAGAGACGGCATGGCAAGCTCCGAAAAGGTCTTACTTACAGATGATCAATCAAAACAAGATAAAGGAGAAATAAATTTGAGACAGGACGGTTGGGCCTATTGATTTACCCAAACTACAGGGTACTTAGTTCAGAGAACAGGGTAGGCAGGTTTCGGCCCTGAAGTTACAGAGTGTTCATGAGGAACTTTGTCGTCGGCGATGGTTTGGAAAGTGAAATGCACGGACAGGAATGAGATGTCGTTGAACTCTTCATGGATCCCCAAGTCTTGGCCGGTAAAACCACGGCTGTTCAATGGGGCGCCCAACTGCCTGCCGGAGCTTTGTGCACGGTCCTCATCGCACCATTTGTGGTCCGAACTCAGCAAGCTGCCCGACACGGCTGATCCAGGGTGGCGGTCCACTGGGAAGTGGGGCTGCTGGCAGTTTCAGGCCAAAAGTCCACTGAAGGGTGGCGTTGGTTACGTCGCCAGCAGACGCGCATCGCTGAAGCGCTCAAGCCAACAGAAAGCGCTAGTCCTGTCTGGACCTTGGCTCGGACTTGGCCAACCGTTTTGGTGGAAAAAAGTGTCCCAGGCAAACGAGAAGTGTCCAGATTGGAGACAAACACCAGCAACGCCAAACGTCGACCAGAGCAACAACCGAGTAACCGACACCATCGAGTCGACTGCTCCCATCACCAACATAACATACGCGCGTCGACCACACTCCCAAAGACGCCGTTCAATGCCGCCTCTATAGTCGACAACCACCCAACCGTCGAACCGCTATCATGGCGCCGCTCGTCGACAACGCGCAGATCCAGTCTGCCGAGTTGTTGAGGCCGCTGCCTCTCTACCTCCACGCCTACGTATGGCCGTTTGCCATCATCTGGCCCATCTTCTTCCGCTACTATCTCGATCAAGACCTCTACGATAAGCACATCAACGGCCAGGAATGGACCTTTGTCTGGTCCGGCACCATCATCACCGTCCAGGCCCTCGTCTGGCTCTGCACCCACTGGAACATCAATCTTCGTGCCGCCTTTACCGCGAAGAAGGCCCGCTCCGTTCAAGATGCCCAGCTGATCAAGGTCATCCCCATTGCTAACGCTGGCATTTCCGACATCTGCCCCATTGTGCGCGATACTGTTAGTTTGCCTTATCAAGCTACCCTAAAAGAGAGAAGAAGCCGCATGCTAACTCGAACCCCCTCATAGGCTGGAGGCAAGACCAACATCTCCTTCCTCTTCCAGAAGCGCCGATTCCTCTACAATGCCGAGACCAATTCCTTCAGCACCCTCACGTACCAAATCGACGACGAGCCCAAGCGCAAGCTTGAGGTCTTCCAAAAGTCCAGGGGCATCACGACCGCCTCGGAGCTCGACCGGCTGGAGCAGCACTATGGCACCAACACGTTCGATATCCCCGTCCCTACCTTCACCGAACTCTTTAAGGAACACGCCGTTGCACCCTTCTTCGTGTTCCAGGTCTTTTGTGTCGGTCTGTGGATGCTGGACGAATACTGGTACTACTCGCTCTTCACCCTCTTCATGCTGGTCGTCTTCGAGAGCACCGTCGTCTGGCAGCGCCAGCGCACCCTGAACGAGTTCCGAAGCATGAGCATCAAGCCCTACGAGATTTACGTCTATCGGCTTGGCAAGTGGACCGAGACCACAAGCGACAAGCTTCTCCCTGGAGATCTTGTTTCGGTTACACGTACAAAGGAGGACAGCGGTGTTGCTTGCGACATGATCTTGGTCGAGGGAACCGCCATCGTCAACGAGGCCATGCTTTCTGGTGAGAGTACCCCTCTCTTGAAGGACTCCATTCAGCTCCGTCCCGGTGATGCCCAGATTGACCCCGAGGGTCTTGACAAGAACGCTTTCCTCTGGGGCGGCACCAAGGTCCTCCAGATCACCCACGGCAACCCCGATGAGGAGAAGCCCAAGCTTGCCTCTGGTGTCCCTACTCCTCCCGATAACGGCGCTATGGCTATCGTCACCAAGACCGGCTTCGAGACCTCCCAGGGTAGCTTGGTTCGCACCATGATCTACTCGACCGAGCGCGTCTCCGCCAACAACGTCGAGGCCCTATTCTTTATTCTGTTCCTCCTGATCTTCGCCCTTGCCGCTTCTTGGTACGTCTGGGATGAGGGTGTTCGCAAAGATCGCAAGCGCTCCAAGCTTCTGCTCGACTGCGTCTTGATTGTCACCAGTGTCGTTCCCCCTGAGCTGCCCATGGAGCTTAGCTTGGCTGTCAATACTAGCTTGTCTGCCCTTGCCAAGTTTGCCATTTTCTGCACTGAGCCCTTCAGAATCCCCTTTGCTGGCCGCATCGACGTCGCCTGCTTCGACAAGACTGGTACCCTCACTGGCGAGGATCTCGTTGTTGAAGGCATTGCTGGTCTTGGCCTCGGCCATTCCGGTACTGACACCCCCCGCGAGTCCGATGGTGCTCACAGCCACATGACGCCTGTTGACGAGGCCGGTTTGGAGACTACTCTTGTTTTGGCCACCGCCCACGCTCTTGTTAGGCTCGATGAGGGAGACATCGTCGGTGATCCCATGGAGAAGGCTACCCTTACTGCTCTCGGCTGGTCTCTTGGCCAGAACGATATGCTCAAGACCAAGACTGGCACCAAGAGCACCGTCCATGGCAACGTTCAGGTCAAGCGCCGCTTCCAGTTCTCCAGTGCTCTGAAGCGTCAGAGCTCCGTCGCCACTATCAACGCTACCGATTCCAAGACCGGCCAGAAGCTCAGGGGCACCTTTGTTGGTGTTAAGGGTGCGCCCGAGACGATCATGAAGATGCTGGTTACCATCCCCAAGGACTACGAAGAGACCTACAAGTACTTTACCCGCCGCGGTTCCCGTGTTCTGGCCCTTGCCTACAAGCAACTGTCTACCGAAAACGAGCTGGGTGCCAGCAAGATCAACGACCTTAAGCGCGAGAACGTTGAGGCTGACCTCACCTTTGCCGGATTCCTTGTCCTTCAGTGCCCTCTCAAGGAAGATGCCAAGCAGGCCGTCCAGATGCTCAACGAGAGCAGCCACCGTGTTGTCATGATTACCGGAGATAACCCGCTTACTGCCGTCCATGTCGCTAGGGAGGTCGAGATTGTCGACCGTGACGTTCTCATTCTGGATTCCCCCGAGCACAGCGCCCACGGCGAGGAGAAGCTCATCTGGCGTAGCGTCGATGACAAGATCAATATCGAGGTCGACCCTACCAAGCCCATCGACCCCGAGATCATCAAGACCAAGGATCTGTGTGTCACCGGTTACGCTTTGGCCAAGTTCAAGGGACAGGTTGGTTGGAAGACGCTTCTCCGCTACACTTGGGTTTACGCTCGTGTCTCGCCCAAGCAGAAGGAAGACATTCTTCTCGGTCTCAAGGATATGGGTTACTACACTCTCATGGCTGGTGACGGCACCAACGATGTCGGCGCGCTCAAGCAGGCTCACATCGGTGTTGCTCTCCTCAACGGTACTCAGGAAGATCTCATCCGCATTGCCGAACACGCTCGTAACAACAAGATCAAGGATATGTATCAGAAGCAGGTTGATCTCATGAAGCGCTGGGGCCAACCCGCTCCTCCTGTCCCCGCTCTGATTGCTCACCTCTACCCGCCTGGACCTTCCAACCCGCACTACAACGCTGCTATGGAGCGTGAGGCGGCGAAGAAGGGTATCACGGTCGAGAAGCTTGCCAAGTCCCTCCACCACACTGCTCCTATCGAGACTGTTACCTCCCCTGGCGCCCAGGCTCTCATCAACCAGGACCCCAAGCAGAGACAGGCTGCGGCGGCCCAGAAGGCTTCCACCTTTGCTGACAAGCTTACCTCTGGTATGATGGATATGGACATGGATGACGACGAGCCTCCCACGCTCAAGCTTGGTGATGCCTCGGTCGCTGCTCCCTTTACGTCCAAACTCCGCAACGTTATTGCCATTCCCAACATCATCCGTCAAGGCCGCTGCACTCTGGTTGCCACCATTCAGATGTACAAGATTCTTGCTCTTAACTGTTTGATCAGCGCTTACAGCTTGTCTGTCCTCTACTTGGAGGGTATCAAGTTCGGTGATGGCCAGATTACCATCAGCGGTATGCTCATGAGCGTCTGCTTCCTGTCCATCTCGCGCGCCAAGTCGGTTGAGGGTCTGTCCAAGGAGCGTCCCCAGCCCAACATCTTCAACTTCTACATTATCGGCTCCATCCTCGGCCAGTTCGCTGTCCACGTCGTCACGCTCATCTACATCGCCCGCTTCTGCGACCAGCTCGAGCCGCGCTCCGAGAGCGTCGACCTCGAGGCCGAGTTCTCCCCCTCGCTGCTCAACTCTGCCGTCTACCTCCTTCAGCTCATCCAGCAAATTTCTACATTTGCCGTCAACTACCAAGGACGTCCCTTCCGCGAGTCTCTTTCTGAGAACAAGGGCATGTTCTACGGCATTGTTGGTGTCACCGCCATTGCTTTCGCTTGCTCCACCGAGATGGTGCCCGAGCTTAACGAGGCGATGAAGCTCGTGCCCTTCAAGGATGAGTTCAAGTGGACGATGACTGTGGTCATGATCTTGGATTACGTTGCCTGCTGGATTATTGAGGTGGTGTTCAAGTACCTGTTCAGCGACCTCAAGGCCCGCGACATCGCTGTGCGCCGGGAGGATCAGCTCGAGAGAGAGAGGATCCGCAAGGCGGAGGAGCTCAAGAAGTTGGAGGAAGAGAAGAGGAAGAAGGAGGAGGAGGAGGAGAAGGCTAGGATGGAGAAGGTGGCCGAGTTTGAGAGGCGGTTGCGGGCGAGAATGGGGGGGAGGGCTGAATAGTTGTGGTCATGATGTGGCATCTTGATGAATGTTATGACTTGACTACATGAGAGTAAGAAAATAGGGTGCGTGAACTGGATATGTGTTATACCAATTAAACTACATCTTTATAATTGGGGGAGTTGTGATAGAAACGGTGTACAATACATATACTAGGATAGATTATGAAGTGGATAGATGTTGTTCAGCGGCTGTTGTGATCCTTTGACCCCAAATTGTCTCCCAATTGACAGACATAAGTTGACACCCTGAAAATTATCGAGGCTCTTCGGGATGAACTGGCCCTTTTACCCGGATGCAACATATGATTGTTGGCTGGTTGGCGTTGTCGACGGGCGAGTGCACAGACCATCGAACTTCTCAAAGTCCTCCGCGTGGTTGTCCTCAGCGACAAGTGACATCGGCATGTGCTGTCATTGCTGCCTCAGGCCCCAATTTACAGTGGGCTTGGGCCTCCACAGCGCACAAGCTGGCAGGGCGGGGTATCCCCAGCCGACCATTCCGAAATGTTGACCGGCTGCGCTAAACCGGATTGGGCGGGCCAGGAACGAGACAATTCGTTGCACAGCTTCAACATTTCGCGCGCGCCGAGATTCCAACTTTTGTTTCTTTCCTCTTCTCTCCCAACCGTCGTCACACATCCCGTCACGTCGTCCACGATAGCAACCATGTTCGCCGCTTCCAGAATCCAGACCCGTGCCTTCTCGGCCTCTGCCCGCCAGGTATGTTGCCCTCCATAAAGTGGCATGAGTAATTATCATGTCATAGCTCCAGCCAGCTTGTCCAGCTCCTCTACCACGATGCTAACATCACCACCATAACACCACAGCTCTCCAAGGTCTCCGTCCTTGGCGCCGCCGGTGGCATTGGCCAGCCCCTCTCCCTTCTCCTCAAGCTCAACCCCAGAGTCACCGAGCTCGCCCTCTACGATATCCGTGGCGCCCCCGGTGTCGGTGCTGATCTCTCCCACATCAACACCAAGAGCAACGTCAAGGGCTACGAGCCCACCGCCTCCGGCCTCGCCGATGCCCTCAAGGGCTCCGAGATCGTCCTTATCCCTGCCGGTGTCCCCCGCAAGCCCGGCATGACCCGCGACGACCTCTTCAACACCAACGCCTCCATCGTCCGCGACCTCGCCAAGGCCTGCGCCGAGTCGTGCCCCGACGCCAACATCCTCGTCATCTCCAACCCCGTCAACTCCACCGTCCCCATCGTCTCCGAGATCTTCAAGAAGGCCGGCGTCTACAACCCCAAGCGCCTCTTCGGCGTCACCACCCTCGACGTCGTCCGCGCCTCCCGCTTCGTTTCCGAGATCAAGGGCACCGACCCCAAGGACGAGAACATTACCGTCGTCGGCGGCCACTCCGGTGTCACCATCGTCCCCCTCTTCTCCCAGAGCAGACACCCCGAACTCTCCAAGAACGAGCAGCTCATCCACCGCGTCCAGTTCGGCGGTGACGAGGTCGTCAAGGCCAAGGACGGTGCCGGTTCCGCCACCCTCTCCATGGCCATGGCCGGTGCCCGCATGGCCGAGTCCCTCCTCCGCGCCGCCCAGGGCGAGAAGGGCGTCATCGAGCCCACCTTTGTCGACTCCCCTCTCTACAAGGACCAGGGCATCGACTTCTTCGCCTCCAAGGTCGAGCTCGGCCCCAACGGTGTCGAGAAGATCTACCCCGTCGGCCCCATCGATGAGGTCGAGCAGAAGCTCCTTGATGCTTGCCTTGTTGACCTCAAGAAGAACATCCAGAAGGGCAAGGACTTCGTTGCTGCCAACCCTGGCAAATAAGTGCATTTCTCTACTAGCTTAGAGGAGTGTTACTGAAACGAGCGCGCATTTTCTTTACGTCCCCTATGGTTATGCCAATCTTCAAAAGCTCTACGTACGACATTCACATGCGTTGAACACAGCAATTGGGTGTCTTTGCGTGGGAACGGGTAGCATAATTGGCGGAGATGGATGAGAGAGTGCCGGCGTTGTATCATCGGACATAACGGAAATGGGTGGAGTTAGTTTCAACCAGGACTACAAATCGCGGCCATGACGGAAGGAAGTGGAGTTGGGAGCTTGTATTACTACTATCGATATCCATACCGGGGTTTTCTCGGCGAAGGCTGAGGGAGCGTCAACATCAAAAAGTTACTGGCCTTTGGTTGAAAGCTTGTTCTGCTTGTTTCCTAGTATTAATGTATAACTATCATGACCTTGAACGAAGTCTGTTTGATGCAACACCCTTTCCTTTTTCCGCGTATACCTACACTGCATTCAAGTACTCACGCTGCTTGGGACTTCGCGATGATGGCGTCGTCCCTGACGGCATCCAGCTACATTCCCATCACGTCCATCCAGGCCAATCGAGATAACATAGCCACGGAGGCCAGGCGGACCACCGGAGATAGCGGCAGGATTCAAGAAAAGTACAAGTGGATTCCCTCTTCTAATTATATCCACATCCATACCCCGTACCCATCATCACCCGCTGCTCCCGAGCGAGCGGTCGAACGGCCGGGCCCGCCGGGCTGGACGGAATAGGCGTTGGTGGAGGTAGAGGATCCATTGAGAGATGCTGGCGGCAAGTGGTCCTTTTGTCATCGAGAATTCGACATTAATTGACGACGGCCCTTTCACTTGAATTCTCTTAGCGGAGACACATCATGACGACTAGCGAGAAACTTCAATCCTACAGCAAGAACTGACTGATGTATCCGAGTGAATGGGACCGTTGTCTATATTCGCTCCAAATTCCCAATGATCCAGAAAACGAAATCTTGACTCCCAGGCACCCTTAACCACGGAGAAAACGAACAAGCGACCATGGACAAGGCACGGTCACCATCATCACCATCCACAATGGCACACGGTCAACATAACGGCACTTAGGTTTCTCTCAAGAGATGCGTGTTTCGAATCTCTCGAAAAGTCATCAACGCGGACAGCGCAATTCCAGGGCAGTTATCAGCTGCCACTTCCCCTGTTGACTGATTTCCACCAATCTCGACAACAGTAGAAGAAGCATAACGCAAAAAAACATCGATTCTAATGCACTAATCCCAGAGGTATCCGACTATATATCTGTTACTCCCTAGTCCCACCCCAAGGACAACATGATGACCTCCCGGGCCTTTTTCCAACTGAACTCCATCCAAGTCTGCCAATGTCGTTTCTTGTCGCTATCCTACATCATCCCAGTTGTGTGGTCTCGTCGTACCACTCCTTGAGCGCTAGGTAGACAGGGCGGTTCCTCATCCCCTCCTTGACCCTGTACCACTGGCATCTAACTAATGTGTTAAACCGTCCGGTCCGATAATCACCAGGGCAGATTTCTTAATGTCCTTCGGCCATGGCCATACCAAACCCTACCCCTATTCTCAGCCCCATCGGGTACCGTGGTCCTTCGGGTGAATCTGATAGATAGCTAACCCCAATCTTTACCAAAGGCTTCACCCAAGGATAAGGCCACCCTGGTGCCCATCTGCCCATCTCCCTTCATCCACATGCCACAAGCCAGCCAAACACTAAAGGCTAGACCTCTCAAGCAGCCCCAGGACCCCCAGTAATGACAGCCACAACCTCAACAGTCTGCCCATCAACAACCACCTCCTGCCCGGGTACCACTGTCTCCCACACATTACTCTCCTTCTGTGCCGGTGCCTCACTCTCCTTCTGTGCCGGTGCCTCACTCTCCTTCTGTGCCGGTGTCTCACTCTCCTTCTGTGCCGGTGCCTCACTCTTGTGACGAACCGTTACAAGCACAGGAGTATATCGCTGGGAATAAGAGCAACGGTCGCAGTAGCCAAAAGGTACTGATTGATTGTGAAAGCTAGTTGCTTGCTGAAGAGCCAGTATCTAAAGAGGCCTGGGAAGGCCGTCTTTATATAA
>RAON01000363.1:0-22334 GCA_009805295.1 Neurospora sp. FGSC 6877 | reverse complement strand
GGCAGGACAGGAGTGAGATGGGCCGCCATCCCTTGGCCGTCGTTTGGTCCTTCCCAGGTTTTGGTATCATAACCACTTCCGCCTGTCGGAAGACTTGGGGGTGGTAGCCGGTAGCGACGCAGCCCTGATAGAGCTGCAGGACAGAGTCTTTAATAGATTCCCAGGATGCTTTCAACATGCAGACCGTAATGCCGTCGGTGCCTGGGGACGTATTGCCAGAACCGCAAAGGGTTTTGTAGACTTCGTCCGCGTGTACGACGGACGGATGGATGGAAGTAGTGATTGTGGGGAGCTGTGTTTCTAGATATGGCGGTCAGAACCCTAACCCTAGTTCCGGCTSAGCCGGAACTAGGGTTAGGGTTCCTCAACCGCAAAGAAGAAAATGATGTTCCCTACAAAACAAAGCACGCCGGGCTTGATAACTATACTCTATATTTCAAACATTGATACGGCCTGCAAGCGAGAAAAGCCAGCAGCTAGAGAAGGGGTGGGGTTAGAGTATCAACAAGAGCTGCCCCCCATCCTGGTCGCCTCTTATGGGTCGGCCGTCTCACAGATGATGGCAGTAAGCGGGTCGAAAGACGAAGGGGAGTCATCAACGCAAGGAGTCCTTCCCAATACAAAAATGACCGCTCTAGTCCGATACGCCTGTCAGGTCATGGAGTTCAAACTATATATTCAACCCTACGACTCTTGGCTGTCAAGTAGGCTCGAGAAAACTACTTCGCTAAAGTTGATTCCCTTAGGGCTCGCGGCCTGTCAACCGAAGACATGCCAGCCCCCCTCCAAATCTTTTCAGATGCTCCTTCGGTTCCAGTTTACCTGCAGCAACAATCACGAGGGGGGAGTATAAGCTGTGATTGGCATTTGGATTGGGATTGGACTTTGGAAAGGCTTTTTGGATACCAGAGCGGTTCGTTCAATCTACCTTAATACCCTTACTTGGTCCTCGACGCGATGATATTACACAGACAGATGAAAGACAGCTCTAGTTCGGCAACGTCTTATCCGCCGGCGCACGATGTCCAGCAATCACCGGATACTTCTCCCCGACGATTCCCATCTTCCTTAAGCTCAGAATTGTATCAACCACGCTCTGATTGATGTCTCTATACTCCATTCCCAGCACTCTCTTGCTTCTCCAGTTGTCAAACCGCCAATGCCTGTTCGGGTAATCATCCAACGTCAAACAACGCTTACAGTACCCCGAATACTTGTAGGGCCTGCCTTGTAACTCCGGGCTTAAAGACGCCGAATGCACGATGGCCGCAATAAGCGGGTTACTAAAGGTCCCTCCAACGACATAGAACCGCTTCCCTCCTGCCTCCGGCCTGACCATCGCTCGCACATGCGCAACCGCCACGTCGCGAACGTCCACGAACGTGAACACCGGTGCTGTTGGCGGGATTTTCTCGGCCCATTTACCCTGCAAGCAATCCAAGATTCGCTCGTTAGATGTATTGACCTTTTGTCCATTGCCAACATCAAGACTCATCGGCAACGGCCCGAATGTGTACGTATTACAAATCGTCACCAGATCCCAGAATAGCTCATTTTCCTCCATGAACTCCCACGCCGCCATCTCTGCATACTTTTTCGAGGCGCGGTAGGTGGTGTCGCCTGGCGCGTTAGGGTCCGTGGCCATTTCCCAGTTCAGCGTCTCATCGTCGGGCCAGGAGGATTCGTTGTATGACTCGCGGTGGTTGGGCGGGTTCAAGATGGCGGCGCTGCTGGAGGTGTAAATGACGCGGAGCAGAGAAGAGGAGGCGTATTTCTGGAGAGAAAAGAGAAGTTCGATAGTGCCGTTGATGGCGGGGAGGAGACAGTCGTTGAGAGGGTCGGAGAAGGAGAGTTGGTAGGGCGAAGCGGTGTGGATGCAGTAGGTGAAAGAGTTGGATTTGATGACCTGCGAAAGATGGTTAGTACTGATGGTACTTTGGAATTGGAAATTGGGGTGGGAGGGAAGGAGGAAAAGGACAGACCTCGTCAAAGGCACCCGGCTCAGCAACGTTGGCGACCACGGCGTAGGTGACTTTGCAGCCGACGGCATTGACGATATTGGGGGCGTTGGCGATGGAGGCGAGGATGCGTTCGCCTTTGGCTTGCGAGCGGGCAGTCACAACGACGTCGAAACCGCATTCGAGCAGGTGGTCGAGGATGTGTGAGGCGATGAAGCCGGTGCCGCCTGTCAAGAGCACTTTGCTCTTGGGGTGGCCGGGGATTCCTCCTAGCATCGGCATGTCGACAGTGTCCCGGGAGGTTGCGTGTTGTGGTGACGTCTCTTTTTTCAGAGGGAAGAAGACGACTCGTTTAAATTCAGTTGCTTGGGGGAGGTTGCGGGAGTCGGGTTGGGCCGATGTTTCACAGCAGCAGTCGATCAACCGGAGTGCGGACGTCCCCCACCCAAGTCCCGATCCGACACGTCCACCACCCGCGTCAGTGTGCAGGAACTTGTCTCACTTGCACCTTCCTCACGTATCAATCATGGGTTCCCCGCGGAGCAATCTGCATTCCAGCGCATGATTCGTCTGAGCTTTGCACAAAAATGCTGCCAGCCCCGAGCATCTCGCGCCATTGACATCGAGTCCTCCAACTTCGACTTCTCGACATTTCAACCCCTCGAACTCCGGACCCCTCCACAACCATGGCGCCGCGCGACAACCTTTAAGCTCAACACACCGACGACCTGAATCACAATGCCCTCCCTCGCTGAAACCCACTCCCCCTCCGGGCCTTCCGCCCCCTTCCACGTCGCCATCATCGGTGGCGGCATAACCGGCATCAACCTCGTCCTCGGCCTCGAACGTCGCAACATATCCTACACAGTCTACGAGCGCTCGCCCGGCTTCCGTGAAATTGGCGCCGGCATTGGTTTCTCCCCCAACGCCGAAGAAGCCATGAAGCTGATCAACCCCGACATCTTCACGGCCTACAAGCGCACCGCCAACCCCAACGGGGAAGACAAGTTTCAGTGGATCAACGGCTTGACAGATGAACTGCTGTACTCGTTGCCTGTGCCCGAGGATGGGTTCTTGGGGTGCAAGAGATCGGAGATTTTGGAGGAGTGGGTGTCACACGGACATTGCCCACAGTCCTGGGGTTAGTTTAGGGTCGCAAGGCCCAGCAGGGCCTCAATGCTGGGAATGAGCCTTGAGATGCCCGGTGGCCTCAGGGCTGCAACACTCCCCTCGGCCGGATCCCGGCCACTGTCACACGGTGCCTTAAGCATCAACAGGGCCGCGGACGATCAGTTCGCCAGCCACGGACAATCTATTCTCCGGCGGAGTATCACGTCCGAATACCCTCATCACCACTCAGCGCTAGGCCGCGATAACGGGGCCTCAGTTTCAACTGGAAGCAACCCGAACCAACCAAGAAGGATCAGACCGGCTAAGACGGCTCAGGAGGAAACACTGTCAACAAGAGGATGCTTTGCGGTCTTGACAGGCCGGAAGGACCCTGTATATATTGATCAGAAGGATGGTCTGGATTTGTATAAGAAGGCCTGGGAACTCAGCCCTATCGCGGGTGCAGCGACAGCGGCTAGCCCAGCAATAACAGGAATCAAAGGAATCTTGGGGGCATGCTCAGCTCTGGCACAAGCAGAAATGGGAGTAGAGTTCGCAGTATACCATCTTGAAAAGGGTTGTGCAGTGTTCAGTGCGATAAGCTCTTCTTGTTTCAAAAATGCAGGATGAACCGGTGACTTTGAGTGTTAGTATTCGTCTCAACGCCTGGAATCTCGAGCCCTGCGTAGAATTTTATAGAGAGCCAGTTTCTGTAACACCACTCGGCGTCTTCCTATACAGATGTACGATGCAGCTAGAAGCTTTAAGCAAAACCTTTTTGTGGTAAGGTATTCAACTGATGATGGCCTTCATAGGACAAGATCGGTTACTAGGACGTCAAAGACCTCTTGTCTTTCGGGGACAAAATCGATGACTTCACAAACGGAAACATGAGAGGCCTGCCGAAACATAGGGAAAGATGACTGCTTTCGTTGTTTGTAGGCATACGCTGTAAACATGTTCAGGCCTAGGTATAAATCGTTAATATATCGGCCGCGTAATGACAAGAATTCTCGGTGTTTCGATTGGTAATATTGGTACCTGCAGCGTAAACGTAAGATCCAACCGTCCTCTTCCTGCTCCTGTTCCCGGAAGTACGTAAATGACTCGGGTATAGCCATTCATGGGAGGTCGGCCGGGAGGCAAGCAACATCGGCACGGCCGGGAATGTGATTGGCACAGGTCTCGGATGTCGTTGATGACTTGGATCAATGCCGCATCACAAACAGCCGGGCAGAGGGTACAAACACTCAACTCCGGACTCCGTGGCCCACTCGGTTGACGGAGTGAGGCGTGCTCGGTATCTCGTGTGATGCAGGGATATTGACGCCTCGCTTGGGAAATGCCAAGAAACTCATCGACATCTAATCGAGGGCATTCCGGGGTGAGTTGACAAGGCACGCGGAGTAGACGACACCGAGAGGCAGTCCGGAGCTCAGTCCCAGGGATGGCATTGCCCAAGCTGTCAGGAGCCATTGCACGCCATTCGACGCCTTACGCCTTGTTGACTCTCGCCTGGGTAACCCCGCCTGACCACCCAAGGACCTCTTTCCTGGTTCAGCGCAAACAAAGAGCAGCTGACTCGGTCCGGAAGTTGTGGAATGGTGGGTGTAGTAACGAATAGCGGCGCATTCTTTCTCGGGTAGGGACCAGAGAACAATAAGTCTTGTTAGACGCTCTCCAACTTTGAGACTTGCCATCCAATCTTCCCTCACCCAAAGTCACCATATTCCACAATCCATTCTCATAGCTAACTGAGGCTGGAAGGGATCGCCAGCTATATAGAGCTGGCGATACAAAGAGGAAGAATGTCTGCAAAGGAGGGGATTCTGGGAAGTGCCAGAACCGCTGTCAAAGAGGGTGCCTGCAGGGCAAAGGACTAGCGGCCTGTGCAGCAAACGCCCAGAATCTTCTCACACACCCCCACAGACCTGAAATAGGAAATCTATGTACATGTAAACAATCAAGTATCCTCCTTCTTTTTGGTGTTGAGCCAGGGGATATCCCTTCTGGTTAAGCCCAACATTTTTACAAATTTTCCATGCTTCAATTCCAACTTTACATTTGCATTTACAGGTTTGTTGAACAGGAGGTTCCAGTTGAGGAAAGTGCGAGATGTGTCAAGCGCTCACTGTCCCCGGCGGATACCGTTGTGCTCACCTTCGCCACCATAATGGTTGAAGCCTGCGGTGCTAATGAACTTGGGAGCGGAAGGTACCCGTGGAACCTTGGATGTTGCATTGAGTTGTCCCCGTAGAGCGAGAGCAACCATCATCATCACTGATCATCCACCTACGGCACCCTTCCACTTACGCCAAGCCCAGCTGAGTGGGCTWGGCATACACTACACAAGGTACTTACCCCTGCCATTTACTCCTGACACCTACTCAGAAGGGGGAGGAATGGTTGGCTTTTGGGAGGAGTTGTTGGCTTTTGGGAGGTGTAGTTGGCTTTGGTAAACACTTTTCTCCGTACGTATATCACTTCAGGCGAGTTAGAAGGGCCTCAAGATATAAATTGCGTCTTTATTCTCGGATTCCCGACTGAATCAAACAAGCAAACTTCTGTCCCATTCTAATTGCATTCATTGTATATCCATTCTTCCCAGTTGATTCTACCGCATGAATTACGGCCCCTACGTCGCGAGRGTTGCGTTGGTTTTCATATGAAACCCTCCTTCCGAGTTTTCTAATGGATTTCTCCTCCCAAACATACTGAGCTCGTAAGCTATTGCAGCTTGAGAGGGTATTGTTTTGAGTCTCACGGTGCCGATCGCACTCCATTCCAATGCAATACGGAAGGGATGGAGCTACAAAAACCACCGATACCGCCGACTGTACTCGACGTCGAAGAACGGAAAAGAAGAGCATTTGCCGACGTCGACGAATTTACGGTAACAACACATGAGCGTTCGCTTTGTAAGAAGACCAAAGGCCAGCGAGAACGCGCGTGGTGNCCGACTGTACTCGACGTCGAAGAACGGAAAAGAAGAGCATTTGCCGACGTCGACGAATTTACGGTAACAACACATGAGCGTTCGCTTTGTAAGAAGACCAAAGGCCAGCGAGAACGCGCGTGGTGTCTATGGAACAGGTATGTACCTTATCATTTTGCTGTTTTCTTTGATATTGCGTACTAATGCTTTTTAGATTTGGTACAGATGTGTTACAATTAACACAAAAAGAGGCTGATAAGATTTGGTTTGGTGTGTGCCAAAACAAGAAAAAGTCCATTGCTATCTGCAAGAGCTTTCTGGCCGACTATACACGCTATGCAAGATGCAGGCGTCTGTGTATAGACGGGACCGAGGAACAGAAGCAGGTACCATCAGTTCAATCANAAGAGCTTTCTGGCCGACTATACACGCTATGCAAGATGCAGGCGTCTGTGTATAGACGGGACCGAGGAACAGAAGCAGGTACCATCAGTTCAATCAGTAGTGACTATTATTGCTTTATGGAACCATATAGTAGCTCAAGCTGATGCTGTAGTGCTCACGAAGAGAAGGGATCAAGATTCAAATGAAGATTCAGACGAAGATTCCGAACAATGGACATTGCTTGGCAACCGTGGGAAGGCCCGTGGAGAGGTTATCCAGGTAGATTCCCTCCTTACCCATACCGATACTGTGTACTGACATTTCTTCTCACAGTGGATCCAATCAACTCTCGCACAAAAGTTCAACCTCACATGCAAACAAACATTTGAGAAAACCGAAGTGTGACGAACCGTTACAAGCACAGGAGTATATCGCTGGGAATGAGAAAGAATAACGGTAGTAGTAGCCAAAAGGTACTAGTTGATTGTGAAAGCTATTGCTTGCTGAAGAGCCCAGTAGACAGAAGGCCTGGGAAGGCCTTCTTTATATACTGGTCCTTCAGTGTGCGCCGCTGCGCCGGTGAGGCCATTCCCGGCCACCTGGTCTCGGCCGCTCTGTCTTTTCAGCGTTGAAGTCGTATTTCAGGGATTTGACAAAGGACTTTGCTATCTTTGCAGCATCTGCACCAGTAAATAAACAACGGTTTCYCAARTGTTATCAGGAAGCCTCACGAAGGGGGGTGAGCTCCAGAAACCTCAGATCAGGGTTCAAAAAGACCGGAATATGGCCAATGAACAGATCTGTTGTCCTTGACGACCCAGAGGCCATTGTTGATGACGATGCCCTGCCCGCCCAGCCATCACCACCCAGAACACCCCCAAACGAGGGTGTATCAAAGGACAACATCTTTTTCCCGACTCCCCAGAAGTCCAGGGATATGCTTGAAGGCATTCACAACAAGTTATCTGCCCTATCGTGAGATTAGGACTGTTGTCACCAAGGCGGCCAAGTCCCTCGACGTTAAGAACGCTGAACTGGCTGCAAAAGACCACCAGATTCAGTGTTTACAGACTCAACTGGCCTCACACAAACCTAGGGGTAAAAGGAAAGTCAAAGAAGGGGGCAATGATAAATTTGCACGCATAGATGAGATCATCAAAGCTCGTGAAGCCTCAAAGGAGGCCCCCAAACGTCAGAAGGTTGCCAGGGCAACGACGGCAGTAAACCCAGTGCAGGCAGTAGAGAGAGCCCTCGAGTCAGCACTGGAAATCATCTACGTGCACCAGAATGAATAAATCTGCATTTGAAACAGTCAAAATTCCTGCAAAAGTGGCCAGTTTGCAATGATATCTGGATTCTGGTAAGAAATTTTATGACCGAGGGCTAGGGTTGACCGGGCATGGGGTCACGACTTCTAAGCATTACCAAGTGGTCACCCATTCAACAATGGAACCCGAGATTTTGCATGACGGCCCGTGGAGGTGAGGGGAGGGTGCCTTTTTCACCTAGAAAGCCACCCTATCTCCACGGGTACGCCAAATCCCGTAGTGTTGTGCAAATTTTATGCATTGATCGGGGCCCTTCCAATTCCCGAGTCGAATCTCTACTCCTCTGCTGGGATGTAACTTGCTAGCTTGGTACGGCAGCTCTACAAGAAACCGGGAGCGTGCTGACGACAAACCAGCCATTTCTTGTGCAAAAATTAAGGTTCCTTGCCACCTCGAGAAACCACCACGCAGAAATCGGATCATGAAGAGAGACCGTTATGTTCGGTCCGATTATGCGTAGTAGCGCGTGGAAATATTGAATTGCTCGGTAGACTTATCCGTTTCGTTACATCGAACTCGCAGTCCTACATATCCCTCCCTCACTCCGGCTGCCGACCTCAACAAGCCTCAGCAAGAAGAAAACCCGGTTTCATAGTGACCCCCTGGAATCTCCGATCGAGTTCTGTAGGCAAGTGGACGACACGACCAGTGGCACTTCATTGACCAAATGAACGATTTTACCTAGCCGCGTATACACACCACTTCGTAGTGGTGCAATTTTTATGCACAATCCGCCACGGCTCTTCCCATTCCCGAACCCAAAGTTATATCTCACTGCCGCTATGACGAATCCGCCGTTATGAAACAGGAACCATGAACCAAGTTATGAAAAAGACGGTGGCCGATTGGGACTCGAACTTCCGCGCTAGAACAGCTCTAGAGTTGTATAATGTATCCATTCGAGGGGTTGACATGCCCAATGGGTATATATATATAACTCTGGGATAACCCCATCCCAGACACCAGTCGTCCTTGAACAGTCACCTCTGTTTACCGCATTCAACCCAAAGCGCCGCAGTTCACAGAGATGATGGATCTCTTACACCACCTCCTCCCACTGGATGTACTACCCAGTCCCACCAGTCTCACGGGTATTGTCCTCATTGGCGTAAGTACTACCTACCTACCTACCTTACCTAGTATCCTCAACTCATCATCCCGTCTAACAACCTAACCTAAACTAACATCTTTCCCTGTTGTTGTAGACCACCCTCGTGGTATCCTCCATCCTCCTCTCCGCCATCTACAACCTCACCCTCCACCCCCTCGCCTCCTTCCCGGGCCCCCTCCTCCACCGCGCCTCTATCTTTCCATACCTCTACCGCCACCTAACCGGCAAGCTCCCCTACTCCGTCCTCGACTTCCACGCGCATTACGGGCCCGTGGTCCGCCTCTCGCCCAACTCCCTCTCCTTCGCCGACCCGCAAGCCTGGAAGGACATTTACGGCCACCGCTCCCCGGGCCAGGAAGAGTTCGCCAAGCCGAATGTGTTTTACAGGATAAAGGGCACCCCGCCCAACCTCGTGAGTGAGACCAGAGAGAATCATGGCGTGCTGAGAAAATTGATGTCACACGGGTTTAGTGAGCGGAGCATGAGGGCGCAGGAGGGGATTATTGGGGGGTATGTGAATGCTTTGATTAAGGGGTTGAGGGGGCATTGTTTTGGTGGAGAGGAAAAGGAAGGAGTGTCGGAAAAGGCAACGGAGCAGAAGAAACAACCGGTACCCCTCGACATGGTGAGCTGGTACAACTGGACCACCTTCGACGTCATCGGCGACCTGGCCTTTGGCGAGCCGTTTGGGTGTCTGGAGAAGGCCGAGTACGATCCGTGGGTGGACGCGATTGGGAAGAGTGTGCGGTTCGGCAGCATGATGTTCGCCATCAGGATTTTGGGGCTGGAGGACGTGGTGTATCCGATCATACAGAAATTGAGCGACAAGGCCAGACGGTTCCATTGGAAAAGGACCATGGATAAGCTGCAGAGGAGGGTGAATGTGACAAAGGAGAGACCGGACTTTTTGGAGGGGATGTTGCAGAAGAGGGAGGAGTGGGTGAGTCTACCTCTTTTCCTTTGGTTCAGTTGTCTGCCAGTGTCTGGTCTCATTGTGGAACAGACTACGTACGCTGGTGTGGTGATTTGATACATGCTGACAAGTGTACCCATCTATAGGGAATGGACATGGAACGACTCACATCCAACGCAAGTCTCTTGATCATCGCCGGTTCGGAAACAACTGCGACGCTCTTGTCTGGCGTAACGTATTTGCTGCTTAAGCATCCCGAGGCAATGAAGAAGCTGACTGAGGAAGTTCGGTCGACGTTCAAATCGGAGGAAGAAATCACTCTTTCGTCGGTGGGCAGCCTCGAGTACATGCTGGCCTGCTTGAACGAGGCCATGCGTCTCTATCCGCCTGTGCCCATCGGCCTGCCCCGAGTTGTTCCCAAAGGCGGTGCAAAGGTTGCGGGCACATTCGTTCCAGAGGGTGTAAGTTTCCACTTCCTTCAAGAAGAGCTTTTTGTTACTATGGCGTTCTTGAGCTGACCATTCTTGCTTTTTCGTCGACAAAGACCGTTGTTGCTGTATGGCAATGGGCCACAAACCACAACGAGCAGCATTTCGTCGAGGCTTTCGAATATCACCCCGAGCGTTGGATGCATGATCCCCGGTTTGCCACCGACAGGTTGGATGCGGTACAACCCTTTAATGTTGGACCTAGGAACTGTCTTGGTCGGAAGTGAGTGAAGAAATTTCCTTTGGTGTTTCGGCAATCTTTATTCTTCTCCTCCTCCTCCTTGTTCTTTGGCTGACAAATTACCCTCCTCTATCACAGCCTCGCAATCGCGGAGATGAGGCTCATCCTTGCCAAAGTCGTTTACAACTTCGACATGCAGCTCGCAAACCCTGGCAAGGACTGGTTGGATCAACAAGCCTTTAACTTGTGGGATAAACCCGCGCTTCCGGTCTGTTTGACTCCGGTGGAGAGGAACGGTGCATAGCTTTAAGGCAGTCATACGGTCGGTACCCTGAGGGTTTCAAAGTAATGGAGCAGACCGGATGGTTGACTGATATGAGTGTGACCCGGAAACCGGCCCTGATCCCGAACGTCAGTGATGGTATTACTGATGTTTTCTTCAATTAATGGGTACGCTGGGAGAGGGAAAGAAGTGTTTTGGATGAAAGGGATCAAGAGGGTCGACATTACTGTACTGCCTCTTTCTCTAGGGCAACAGATTGAATTGTATGTGCGCAAAAAGCCCTTCAGCATAAAGACATCGCCGATGTGACAATGTTCTTTTGTTTACTTGCCAAGCTTCTCCCTGAGAGTTCTACCCACAAACACTCCACGACTTGGTTTGGTTGACTGGCGCTTACCGTCTAGCTGGTTGGTGTGAGTGGCCACAGCATCCAGACCGTAAATATTCGAACGTGACTAAGGTAGAAACTGATCAGTACCTGGCCGCGAGGATGAAGCGGTGGGGAGATCGGTGGTAGCAGTCAATTGAGACTTGTATCTGTAATATTGCAGACCTGTCCTCAGCGACCAAGCAACGTCCAACGGGCCAGGCACCGTCTTTTGTCGTCGGTATCCTGTTTCGGTTCTCATGTCATGACAAGCACTAATCAGCATCAACACACCCGCAGGACGAGGCTCATCAAAGAAGACACCACCATGGAAACTCATTGCCAAGCATCATTACGATGTTATCCTCCAGTCTTAATCCCCTAGCAGAGACGCCTTGTAACCGTTTCCCTCACTACCCATAACCCTACGCACCGATACCGGCCAGTTCACTCTTGTGCTTCCCCGCAACCGGATAAACGGTACCCTCGCTGATATTCTTCAAAATCTGGGTGTCCGTAAACTATTCCCTTGTGGTGTACGTACGATCTTGGCCTTGGTGTTATTAGCTTCCTTAAATCGTCTAGTAGATCATATCGGATGAGGATCTTACATACGATCATTGTCAAACGGGGTATTCGGCATCCTTCGGCGCGCCCTCGCTCGGTTGATTTGCAGGAACGTGCCAGCTAGTCCTAATTGAGAAGGTTGATGCTACCCCTGACTGCGAATAGCATGGCACTTTTAGCATTTCCACCACTGACACCTCCAAAAATGGCTCCTTGGCTACCCTGGCATGATCTTTTAGCAGCGTCGCATAGTGATCATCTTATAAATTTGCCAAGAGAGTAAGGTGTCTTTCGACAGAACAGATTACATATTGATAAGCAGGACGTGCCAGCTAGTCCTAATTGAGAAGGTTGATGCTACCCCTGACTGTGAATAGCATCACACTTTCCTCTTAGCGACCTTCAGAAACGGCTTCCTCGTCCAAGCGCTTTGAGACCCTCGGGCTAGGATACTTGGGGATGCTTGTGGAGGTTGTGGTAGTAATCGGTCGAGGCTCCTACAATAGGGTATGTTTGGCCGGGCTGGGAGAGATCGATATCGGGGTAGGAAGGAGGGATGGTCGAGTTTGTCGTGCCCCGTAGGATACCTACTTATACTCATGTATTCCCCCCTATAACCTCTTCCCCTAGACAGGCTATCCAGACATCTTCAAATCAATCTCAGTCTCGACACACATCACCATGATCTCCAACGTCCTCACCGTTGCCACTCTGGCCGGCGCAGCCATGGCTGCTTGCCCACTCTCTGTCCAGATTGTCGGCGCAGACCATCACGTCGCCCAAGTCTCCGTCACCAACACCGGAGCCGAGCCCATCACAGTCTTCAAGGGCAACACGGTGCTCAGTGAACACGCTACCAAGGATCTCCTCGTGACTGATGCCTGTAAGCAAAGCCCCCGTTCCCCCTCCCCTTAGCATTGTCCCAACGCATCATGGCTGACATGTCCATAAGCCGGCAAGGCACTTCCCTTCGAGGGCGCCTACGTCAACTACAAGCGTAGCGGCGTCTCTCCCGACATGTTCCAGACCCTCCAGCCCGGCGAGTCCGTCACGGCCTCCGTCAACGCCGCCAGGACCTACAGGCTCTCCGGCGTCAAGAGCGCCAACATCTCGGCCCTCCAGGGTTTCAAATACGTCACGGGAACGACCGCGCCCGACTCGCTCAAGGACCTCTCCTTCTGCGAGGCCAGCTCGGACTCGTACACCATCACACCCGACCAGAGCAAAGCCGCCGAGTAAGCCCACCCACCCGCCTGTCAGTCACTCATGAAGCCCCGTCCCCGGCTAACATATTCCTACTCCCCAAAAGTGACCACATCTCCAAGCGCCTAGCAGGAGCTCCCTCCTCCCGCATCGCCAGGCGCTCCGTTACCTACCACTCCTGCTCCACCGCGCAGACCAACTCCCTCAAGACCAGTGTCTCCGACGCCATCTCCATGGCCGGCGCGGCCTACACGGCCGCCGGCTCGGCGGCGGACTACTTCACCACCTGGTTCCGGTCCACCTCCCAGGAGTCCAAGGTGCGCTCCATCTACAACGACGTCAAGAACGTCCAGACCACCTCGCCCGCCATCTCCTGCACCGACACCTACGGCGACTGCTCCGACGGCAGCGCCCTGCTGTACACGGTCCCCAGCGCCAACACCATCGTCCCCTGCCCCAACAACGGCTTCTGGGGCTTCCCCGAGTTCGCCAGTACCTGCGCCGATGACGACTATGACAGGGCTGGCAGCATCCTGCACGAGATGACGCACCTGTACGGCACGGATGACTATGCGTACGGCCAGGCGGCTGCGAAGCAGCTCTCGGCTACGCAGGCATCGGCGAATGCTGATAGTTATGAGATCTATGCTGGGAGTGTGCGTCTTGGTGGGTGCAGCTCCTAGAGGAGGATGGGTGGCGGGCACGTGACAGATCTGGTGACAAATTCCATGACGATCATGATAATTTATGACCATGGCTCCGATAGTCCGTGGTTTGATGATGTAGTACGAGATAGACGAATATGAACTGCTTCCTCCGAGTCGTCCGAATGTCGGTGGCCAGTCCCTCACCGTCGATTCGTTCGTTCAGTCTCGATGAATCGCATGATTTGCATCGATGACAAGTGAGTGTTGCAGCTGAACCTAGCAAGATAGTTGATGATGTCGAAGTGATATTCGAAGTATAGCCCCAGCCAGGAAAGCAATCCCGGTCACGAGTTGCTGCAGACCACCATGTCATTCAAGACTTGCCCATAGAGGCGAACATAGCGTTCGGGAGGCTTTGAGCGGACAGGTGCCGTAAGGGGTTGCCCTCTTATATCTTCCAGTCTTATGGGAGCTCGAAAGAGACGGATAGAGGCATAAGAATAGACGGGGAGAGACCGAAAAGAGGCTTTCGTGGCGTAATAAACTCTGGTCATTGTTAGTGATTACAAACGAAGACCAGTTTGAGGCCAATCAGTGCTCCAATCGAGAGCCTTCCCCGAGATGGTTACGGGTGATTGTCGAGGATGGTAAGTCGCGGGAGAAGGTGTCTTCCGAATGAAAAAGAAAGGAGAGAGAAACCCAGATCACCCAGACAAGGCAGCAGGATGCTTGCCGTCAGACTCCTATCCCAAGTTGTGTCGACGCCAATGCAACTTTCAGCCGACTTCATGTCTCTCCCAACAGCGCAACCATCCAATATCTGCGAGCGTCTGCATGACAACCACCTGAGCAGGGGGGATTTGGAGCTCAGATTGGCCTCAAACTGGTCTTCGTTTGTAATTACTGACAATGACCAGGGTTTATTACGCCACGAAAGCCTCTTTTTTGTCTCTCTCCGTCTATTCTTATGCCTCTATCCGTCTCCTTCGAGCTCCCAAAGACTGGAAGAGATAAAAGGATAACCCCTTACGGCACCTGTCCGATCAAAGCCTCCCGAACCTTACCCTTGCATCCCCTGCCTTCAACCCCCTATCTTCTTCCTCCCTCTTCCTCCCTCTTCCTCCTCCCTCTTCCTCCCTCTTCATCCCTCTTCCTCCCTCTTCCTCCCTCTTCCTCCTACCTCAACCTCCCTCTTCCTCCCTCTTTCTCTAACTTGCTCTTGCTCTTCCTCTCTTGACATGCTAGTCGGCACTACAAGCAATGGAATCTCAGTGTATTCCGCCACGAAAGACACTCTACGTCTTTTCGCAAGGGGTTAGGGTGCATCCTGCTGCCTTGTCTGGGTGATCTGGGTTCCTCTCTCCTTTCTTTTTCATTCGGAAGACACCTTCTCCCGCGACTTACTATCCTTGACAATCACCCGTAACCATCTCGGGGAAGGCTCTCGATTTGGAACGCTGATTGGCCTCAAACTGGCCTTCATTTCCCGGCTCAGAGCCCTGAAGGACGAAGGCCTCACCGGCGTCACCACCACCGCGGACGGCAGACTCCTCGGCACCCGAGGAAGGTGGCGTGGCTGGTGCCGAAGGCATGTGGCGCGTCGGATGTGGCTCGGAGGTTTTGCCACGTGACGAGGAGGCATCGGAAGAAGTGGCCTTTTTCGCATGGTTCGCCGCAGACGCATGTGCGGAACGTCTCGGCCGGGTGGTTGAATCGGGCGTGGTAGGAGTGGAAGTCCCAGTGGCTCGTGCGTTCGCCAACCCATCGTGCGAGGTGTATTCGGGGCAGGCGGAGGTATGGGTTGTCGCGGTACCACAGGGTAGATCGGCCAGGCATGCCGGTCGGTGCGTGAGCCTGTGGAGCTCCGGGTCCGCTTCGGAGAGGAGGGTCCACATTTTCCGGCGTCGGGGGCAAGCCATCTCCGGAGGCCGGGGAGGGGGTGGAGCCACGTTTCCTCCGGTGTGTTTTCATCCGGGGGTGCTTGGGACTCGGTGAGGCGGTGAGGGAGTGGAGATGGGACCAGCCGCGCGGTGGGGCGTACGCAAGCGTTGGGTGAGCGGGTGGTGGGCCGGGGGGTGTGGACTGCCGCGGCCCGGGCCGTTTCTCGTCTGATGATTTCAGGTGGGGCGATGCCGGCCAAACGCTAAACCCCGCCAGTAAACGCCTGCAGCTTTGTAAACAGGTCAACCCGAATGCTCATTGCGAGGTAGTCGAGCCGCTCAGTATCACGACGCTTATCCTAGTTGTGAGGACTTCTGCGTAAGAAGGAGGAAGAAGGAGGCATGTCTGATTGCACGAAATACAGCAAGAATCGGCAAGTGGGTCCAGAAGGTTGAAAGCGGAGATTGCACAAGTGACAACGCAGCGGCCCGCATTGTTCAGCTCCCCAACTTGTAGCGTAGCACTCAGCACCCTCCCCCCCCGACCCGGCTGCCACCTTACCAAGACTAGTCTAAAATTAGACGTTTGTTGCGTGAGGTTGGGCTCTGCAGCTCTAGGCGGCGGAGCCAAAGGCAACGGGCCCGTCTATTGGATGAAAACTGTGGGCCTCACAATGACTATGACGCTTAACGATTGGTCGACACTAGTGGATCCCATTCCTGCACGCCGCACGGCACGTCACTCCATCTCGAGATCATATAACCAGGGCCTCGCTCTCCTCCCCATTCTCATCGCCATGGCCCACACTCGAGCTCAAACAGCGGCCCAAAGGGCGCTCCCATCACCGGCATCAAATTATCAAGGTACTTGTTCGCAGCAGCGCCAAATGACATCTCCCACTGACGCTTGCAGGAAATCGACCCCAGGGCAATCGCCTACGTCCAACTACACCCAGCGAGACGCCGACCCCACAAGTATGCCCTTTATTCTTTGTATTATATGGTTCATAAACTAAGTTGGGTCATGGGATTCATAGGAACAACCGGCGCCTGTCCAGAGCAGAGGTTGCAAGCGCAAGCACCCAACCGGACACGCACTCGAGGGAGACCCAGACCCAGACGCAAAGCGACAGCGGACATCTCCCCCACATCCTACAGAAGACGCATTTGGCCAGCCAGCGGTTGGCAGCGGCGCCCATAAACACACTGACCCAGTTGCTTTCTGGGTGAAGGAAGGGCGCTGGCCAGAGGAGCAGGACTGGCCGGAAGAGACCTCAGAGACGGATTTTACCATGGATCGTCTACCACTTGCGCGAAAGAAATCCTCGTCCAATCTGTCCCGGAAGCGATCGAACTCTGCTACATCCACGACGCCCAGCGACCAGAAGCCGAGGGAGGAGAAGAGCGCGCCGTATAGGGATGCGCGATACACAGTCCTACTCGAGACCAAAGGCTCATACATGGATATCTCTGAGCTTGGTATTACCGATACGAGTAAGCAGCTTATTAGGGACCTCCTTAACGGCACGCAGTCGGTTCCTCAGGGAACCCTCTTTGACGATTCTATCTTTGTTAATGCTTGCCGCAACCTCGAGAATAAGAATGAGGCGAGGATTATTCAAGACGTCTCAAGGCTTATCGTTCCTTCGGCGGAATCGCTCGCACTCTGGAATAAAACCTGTAAATGCCTTGTCGAAAGCGTCAACGAAGGGTGGAACAACTCGATCCCTCTCACCAGCACCCGTCCACAGCCTGACTACTCCGTTGGGTTCAGACGAGAAGCATTCACTAAGGACCAGCTCGCCAAGTTGTCGCCATTCATTGGCGACTTCATCACCGGGGACCAGTCTTTCTTCATGGCCACGTACTACATGTACTTCCCGTTCCTGACTTGCGAGGTGAAGTGTGGTGCAGCGGCGCTCGACATCGCAGATCGGCAGAACGCCCATAGCATGACCCTTGCGGTACGGGGCATCGTCGAGCTCTTCCGTGCTGTCAAGCGCGAGGATGAGGTCAACCAGAAGATCCTCGCCTTCTCCGTCTCGCACGACCACCAGTCAGTACGGATTTATGGCCACTACCCAGTGATAACCGGGAAAGACACCAATTATTACCGGCACCCGATCCACCAGTTTTACTTCACTGCGTTGGAGGGCAAGGAGAAGTGGACAGCATACCGATTCACCAAGAACGTCTACGACATATGGATGCCCAAGCATTTCGAGAACATCTGTTCTGCCATCAATCAGTTGCCGTCGGAGTTGGACTTTGATGTCCCACCGCTTTCCGAGGCGACCGGGCTTTCCCAGGATTTGGGGAACTTGATGCAGTCAGATGCCAGCTGCGCTTCTCTACCTGACGAGCGGGGCAGCCAGTCGAGCAATGCCGGGCAGCAGGCGGTCACTCCAGGTACCTCATTCAGTGAGCCGAAGAGGAGGAAAGGATAAGGCCCGGAAGGGCCGTAATGTGTTGGCGGGTAGATAGCATAGGATTNCAGCCAGTCGAGCAATGCCGGGCAGCAGGCGGTCACTCCAGGTACCTCATTCAGTGAGCCGAAGAGGAGGAAAGGATAAGGCCCGGAAGGGCCGTAATGTGTTGGCGGGTAGATAGCATAGGATTCAATTGACCGTCATCTTCACCTTGGCTACTTCGCTTCTTGCCGTCTATCATTCATAAACCAAGTCACTGTCCTGGCCAGGTGCTTTGAGTGATCACCCTAAATGTTCGGGTACCTTCGTTATAGCGGTCCCCCAGTAAACACTTTTACGGTAGTTTTACATGTAAGGGAATAGAGGCCTTCAGATTGCACTGTACAGCAAGAAGAATTAAGATGAGCCTAGCTACTCCATTCCGACACAGTAGCCAAGGACGACAGCGTCTTAGGATGCTCAGGCCCAAGGATTCGCTGCCGAGCCTCAACACAGTCTTGCATCAACGCTAGGGCATCTTCATGTCGACCTTGACTATTCAACGTGAAAGCAAGGTTGGCCATGCTCGTCAGCGCCGAGGGATGATCGGCCTCGAGCTTCGCCTTGCTCATCTCCATCACCTGCACCTCCAGCTTCTCTCATTTCTACGGCAATGGGCATTTCAAGCGACTCCAACCGACTCCCGTTCACTTGTTGGAGGACGCTAGAGATGACGGGGTGAGTGGAGGAAGAAGAGGGTGGATTTTTTACGTCATCTTGACAACAGTAGAAGATTACCAGAATTTACAAAATTCCTATAAATTTGCCTATCCTCCCAGACCCTTCTGGTGGCACGCTAGAAAAATGAAATAGAGAGAAGGGAATTGAGAAAGACATGGAATACATTATATGTCTTGCGAGAAACTAATAAACCAAACCAGTCCCGATACGCTGCCGATGGATATTATCCGTCCCTGGAGGTCACAACTAGACGGTCGGTAATTCGGTGGTAGCCAGAGTACATTCTGGCCATTGCAAGAAATCCAAGAACGATCCTGTTCCAAGCAATAGCCATGGCTCTCTGGATTATCTAGTACAACTTGGCTGTCAGTTGTTCTGTAACTATTTTAATACGTCCAACGTGGGTACGTAGGTAGCGATTAGTATCATCAAACGATATATGGGTCATCGTAGTACTAGTATTAATGGTTTGGAGGCAGTTCCCCGACGCCGGATCCCAGATCTTGATCGTGTGGTCGTCCGAACCGGACACAAGCCGCTGGCCATCAGGCGAGAATGCCACCGAGTCAACGGACCCTCTATGGTCTTCTAGGGTCTGGAGGCAGCTCCTCGACGCCGGATCCCAGATCTTGATCGTGTAGTCCGATGAACCGGACGCACGCCGCTGGCCATCAGGCGAGAATGCCACGGAGCTAACGGACCAGCTATGGCCTCTTAGGGTCCGGAGGCAGCTCCCCGACGCCGGATCCCAGATCTTGATCGTGTGGTCCCCCGAACCGGACGCAAGCCGCTGGCCATCAGGCGAGAATGCCACGGAGCGAACGGACCCGCTATGGCCTTCTAGGGTCTGGATGCATGCATTCCAATCCAATTCTACAGCCGGCTTAGTTCGAATCCATTCAGGTTCTTCTGCCCTGAAATTCCTCTTTATCAAGCTACCGCTTGGAGCAAATACAAGCGCTGATATGTATGCTTGAAGTCGAGCTTGCTCTATTATTAACTTATAAAACAGAGCAAACCGGTAAGCATCCCAAATAAGCTTTGATAACAGCGACTGATCCTTACCTCCCTATATCTTTAGTTAGGCCAGGTTCCTAGTGCGGAGTTAGACTTGTACTTACTAGCAGGCCCTCGAGCTTTCTAATAGCAACAACGCCCGCAGGTATAGCTTGGAGTAGACTTAGAGCTTCCAGCCAGTAAAGATACTTCGTCTTGAGGAATGTATAAACAACCCCGTTATCCTGTAAACCATCATGCGAGATCCAAGCCCAGGAAGGCGTCTCGGGATTGCCGGTAAACCCATAGGGTGGGCCCCCGACCAGCGGCAACTTGACCCCTCTTCGAGAGAACATCCCGGAGTCGCCCACCGACGGCTTCCCGGACTTCACCCAGTTGCCCACTCCGAACAGCTTGCCCCAGACTCGGCGTGCTCGTGCCGGCACCGTGCCGTCTAGATTCCCTGCCGGTGCCGGGGTCAATGGCCGTTTTGTGTTCGTGCCAGAAACCGAGTCACACAAGTGATCAACCCAGTAGACGCACGAGTACCGCACCGTCGCTAGCGGGTCCGGATCCGGTACTTGGACCTTGTCGCTCGGAAATCCCGGTGCGCTTAAGCCGTATATATCGCGTCGCAATACTGTAGACATGGCTTTAAGTGACCTCGAGAAGATGGTATAATTCACATCTTCTTTCCCAGAAGGAAAAATCCACTTGAATGTCTCGAGAGAAGCTTGGTTACCAGCTTTATCAGAAGCATTGCCCAATAGAAAGTCCTTGGCGGATTGGTGGACAAAATAAACAGTCCGGTCTCGAAGAGTTAAAAACGAGCCGCAAAGCCCTATAAGCTTTTTCAGGGACTGCGGATCATCTGAGATATCGTCTGATATCTCGACGAGAGTGGTCAGTTCTTGAAGGCTGATGGGTCGGCGAATAATAGAGGAGATGGCAAGAATTTGCCTGCAAAGATCCGCATCATCGGACTGAATAATCTGCTCCATCATCCGCGCATATAGGGAATCCAATCCGGGGGGGAATGCCCGTAACTTTTTTAGTGTCTGCCACTTCTGAACTCTCGGGTCCGCAAGTACTTGGCAGACTAAGGCCACCCAGAGAAAAGTCCCATTCGCGTTAGAAGAGAGATAGTTATGTACCTCCGTCTGCATTGTGCTGTCGTACTGTTTCCGCTGCGACAAGTGAAAGACTTTGTTGCGGATATATACATTGACGGCAGTGGTGACGGATTCGGCGTTTAGCTCGAGGCTGAGTCTGGACTGCTGCGCGACGATCGCCAACTGTTCTTCGATCTGCACCTCGTTGCGACTAGATACAAGCCACTTGACACGAGCAGATACAGATGATATCTGGACGATCAATTCGAGAAGCTGCGGTTGGTCTGTCACACATTCGTCCAAAGCATCAATCACCAGATAGGTAACCTTCAAGTTCGGGTCTTTTAGCATCTCGCGTAAAACCTTAGACAGGACGATCCATGCCATTGTGTCATCGGAGGGGTATGTGTTCTCCGGTAGATGTGAGAGCAGGCGTGGTTGCCGGTGGGCAAGTAGGTAGATTAAGCCTCGTAGCACGGCAGTTGCGTTATTGATGCGCGAGTCGGCAGCTTGGCAGAAGAAATACGCCAAATTGCCGCCGTCAGCGATAACACGCCGCTCTAGCTCGTCGATGATACCGAATAGCAACATGGTCTTGCCCTTGCCTGGATCTCCCTTGATCCAGAGCAGGCGACTCTCCCGCAGCTGGCGCCATCGGTTGAAGTCGGGGTTGTCGAAGACCCAGCGGTAAGCATCAGCCAGCAGACCGCCCTTCGCCAGCTCAATCCGCTCCTTTTCGACGTGCGGGTCACGCGGGTCTCCGGGCCACAATTTTGCCAGACAGAGGTAATCCTCGTGAACCTTGTCCTGCAGCCGCTTCAATGCTTTCTGCCTTCCTTCGCCGTAGAGAACCGGCATATGCACATCGAAGATGCCGAATAGAGAGTACACCTTGTCTTCCTCATATTTTGTGTCACGCTTCTCGATCCATTGCATCCGTTCGGCGACGCTGAAATCAGATAGAGGGACACCTTGGAAGGCTTTTCGTGGAATTCCGGTTATATCGTGGATTTCTTATTCCAGAGACTCCTTATCTCCCAGGCGCTCGCCCTCTTTAGAGAAGAATTCGACGATTGTTAGGGCAATGAGCTCTTGGAGGGTCCATCCTCGGGAAAACCATCTGCTCTCTCGAAAGGCCGGTTGCCAACCGGGGCCGTCACCGTGCTGATGGGTTGAGACGTCTGCTAGGTACACGTAACATTTCACCGCGCTGCGGTACCAATGGAACAGGGAATTGAGAGCGTGCTAAAGCTCGGCGCTATCAGACTTATCGATGCAGCATATGTCGACCCAGAAGAATTTCAACCCATCGCGCTAGGCTTGGTCTCCGCAAAAACGAATCTTAGCGTAGCTTGCTTTGTTCTTGCCTGTACCGTCCGTCATATCTCTGAAGAGGACCTCTTCGGGACCCCATATGTGTGAAAGTATCGCATACAGTGGAATCTTGTTGTTGGGGAGGTCTTCCGTCAGACGGACCCCGCCGGTATCGTCACGCTCCAGGAGTCGCATTGCAGAGTCCGCCAGGCTCAGCTCCCTCGGCAGCTAATCATACAATGTTCGACCTTTTGCGGGGCATCTTCCTCCTACAACAAAAAGTCTTGGCGCCAAGTGTTAGTCTTAACGCTTGGTTGCCCGCAGAATTCTTAACACCACCCAAATCGCCGTTTTTACGGTCGATATCTCAACAACCGCAGCGACGAAATGTCTACGCCTTCGCCCTCT
>RAON01000362.1:0-12399 GCA_009805295.1 Neurospora sp. FGSC 6877 | reverse complement strand
GGAAGAGGATTGGCAAGAGAATTCCTTGATTGATTGACTGAAGAGCTAAAGGAGGGTAGGTGAATGAGAGGGAGACCCTCGATATATATATACATGACTGAGGTCCATGTGTGGATCGACTGCCGAGACGGTAGTCTGTTTCAACAGAGAGAGCTGCATGCCAGGGCTGCGAAACAAAGTGACGGCGGCGTTGAGAGCGACAAGTCAACCACAGCTCTAGGATCAGAAGCTGGCAGCCTCCAACTCCACTCAAAGTATGTACGTGCCCTATTCATAAGCCCGACTTTGTACTTGTCTGCCTTAACTTAAGTGCACGCCTGAGGAACTAGGCAGATCAAGCCTGTCGTCTATTACACTCTAGCAATGTCAAGGAACGCTAATACTGCACGCGAAGCCCAAAGGCCACCACACGTATCACAACTTCAAACTATGATATTTGCTCGGACGATTTCAGATGAATATCATCTTAACATATTGAATACCGGCGGCGTTTATTATTGCCGGTAGGGCCGACATTGCAGGTTTGTCAAGACCATGCCATCTGACCCAACCAGTTCGAGTTTAACACCAAGCATTTGAGTCTGAAGAAAAGTTTGGCAACAAAATTGCCCTCCGGACAGGATAAGATTCACTACTCCCGGCATAGGCGGAAATACCCTCAAAGCCATCCTCGAGGATCCCCACACTTCTAAATGCTTCTGGGACGTATGCAATGACGCGGACGCCCTCTGGGCGCACCATAAGGTCCGTCTCACGGGTGTCACAGACGTCCAGCTCCTCGAGAATGTACCCCGCGTCTGCGACAAGACCTACCTCCGCGGGCTCAACAAATGTGTCGAGAAGGATCTTGGGTTGAAATTTATGGAGGCGCATCGCTGGGTCAAAACCAAGAAGGAGGTGCAGGCTCTGATGCCCAACGACATCTTCGCCCGCCGCCCTTTGGACGCCAAAACGATGCAGTAGTAAGGTGACTGAGCTGTTACGCAATGTAGTAACTTTACAAGTTCCTGCAACAAGTAGCCAAGGATCTGTTTCGGGTTTGTGAAGGTTGACGATGAGGCAGCCAGGATAATGTATGCCTAGCCCACTTCATGGCCTCAACTGGGCTTGGCGAAAGCGAAGGTGATGAAAACGGTTCGAGAAACGGCGGCGTTTTTGCCCGAGTCATCCAAACCCCGCATAACAGAAAAGTTGGGACAGGTACCCGTTCTGGGTTGAGAAATGGCGTTGCTCGTTCTTTTCTCGCATCTCTTTAATCAATCAATCCTTCGAGAGGTGCGGAAATGTAGCCGATAGTGATTGTGGGGAGCTGTGTTTCTAGATATGGCGGTTAGAACCCTATCCCTAGTGCTGGCTGAGCCAGAATTAGGGTTGTTGTTGTTGTTGTTGTTGTTATTTTTAACGTCTACTTCCGCCTCCCGAAGGGCATGAGACGTGCCACAGCGGTGAATCTAGTGTACAAAGATAAGAGCAGTGCCCTGACACGCTCTGTGGCGCCCAGTGTCCCTATTCCATCCACCAAACCAGTAATCCGAGGGCAAACCGAGGCCTATAGCCATTGTGTCTCACGTGCTGCCCATAGCGTAAACGCGGCCCAGCACCTCCATCAACCGCCCAGTGGACGAGCCAGCGATGTGGCGAAATCCGTAAAGACAAATGAAAGACAAAAGAAAAGGGAAAACCAAAAACGCTCTACTCCTCACCGCTCTCTACCTCGCTGTCTTCTCTCACGGCTTCCTCCCGCCGTCTAACCCGATGGACCAGCCTGTCCAAATCCGCCGTAACCCTCTCGATCTCATGGTCTTGACCAACTTCTATCCCTTCGTCCCGTAGGAATCCGGTGAAGTCGTCAGCGGTGCCTCTGTCATGCAAGTCCACGAAAAGAAGTGCGAGGTCTGGATCCTAGCGATAAAGCGCTGCCAGTAAATACCGATAGCAAGGGAGAGATTCTCCCGCGTAGTCGCCTCGCCTGTGACCGGGGAGATCGCGTACGCCTTCCTGCAGAAGAAGGGATGGAAGGGATTCTTCCAGCTTCCACAAAAGCATGTTAGCAGGGCGTCCTCGTGCTCGAAGCGCTCGTGGTAGTCCTTGAAATCCCCGTGGCCTGATCTAGCTGCCAGAAGGTGGTGCAGGGAGCGCCTATCCAGCTCCAACTCCTCGTTAGGCTTAGTAGAGACGCCCAGCCTATAGTCTGCATATGACTCTGGTTTGTTCTCTGCCCACCATGTCTTGAACTCCGTGCGTATCTCCTTTTTGGCTAGCTGCTTTGAATGTGCAAGAGTAGCCAGACCTCCGTTGACCACCTCTCCCCCTTCAGCGCCTGCTTTAGCAAGCTCGTCAGCGATTTCGTTGCCTGTAATATCCTTGTGGCCGGGGACCCAGCGGACGTCCACCAAGTCCTGGCCGTAGGATTTCCGGGTATCTCTAAAGTCGAGGAAGGCTGCCTGTATGACGTCGCCGGGGTGCCGCGAAGGGCTCTTATAACCGATGTATTATCAAGACATACTGTAATGCGTGGGCGGGCGTGTGCCTCCGGGAAAAGCGCTACCGTGGCTCTAAGGCCATGTCTCGCTCCCTCTGCCTCTGCGTCAAAGACTTCTGCATGTTTTAGCTGACCACAGCCACGGCCAAGCTCTGCCTGACCCTGGAAGATCACGTAGCCAAAGCCTACGCGCTCTCCGTCCGGCCGTTCCTCCTCAGCACCCGGGTCCTCCGCGTGTACTGGAAGGTCCATTTGCTTAGCAATCATAGAGCCGTCAGTATAAACGACGACTTCTGTGGGATCTAGCCAGAGGAGCCACTCTTTGAACTCCACGGCCGCCCTGTCCTTAGACGTGGGCGCTGGGTTTTTGTGAGTGTCCCCATTGTAGACTGGCGGCTGCAGAATTGGCCGCGGGAAGGGCAAAGCAAGTTGAGCGGCCGTCTGTAGCGTTGTAGGGCGGCGGGGTAAGCCATGTGGCGTTTCTCGCACTTCTGTAAGGCGTGAAACAAGTGGGTGGGCGGGGTCCAGGGAGAGGAGGCGGACGGCGTGTCGCCGGCGGGCCGCCTCTAGAAGAAGGGGGGCCGGGGGAAGACTGGCCTCACGGTAGAGGATAGCACGGCGGGTCGTCTTCCAAACTGGCAGACAGGCCCGGATGGTGTGACAAGGGCTGTAATCAGGGCTTGGAACAGTAGTTCATTTCAGCTAATAAACTACTTTGGTCTCGAAGGCCTTGTTGATCCTTTCAACCCTCAAGACGAGGGCTGAGTTCCCAGCCCTTCTTATACAAATCCAGACCATCCTTCTGATCAATACATACAGGGTCCTTCCGGCCTGTCACGGCCGCAAGGCATCCTTTTAGGTCGTCTTTGCTGACAGTTTTTCCTTCTGAGCCGTCTTAGCCGGTCTGATCCTTCTTGGTTGGTTCGGGTTGCTTCCAGTTGAAACTTGAGGGCCGGTTATCGCGGCCTAGCGCTGAATGGCGATGAGGGCATTCGGACGTGATGCTCCGCCCGGGGAATAGACTGTTCGACCGCGGCCCTGTTGATGCCTAAGGCACCTGGCCTGGCCTGGGTTTGGTGTGTGGCCTGGTGTCAAGCTGGGCAAGGGGTCATATGTCCGTGTGACATCTTCTGTCAGACCACATCAACACGCCCTATTTTCTCGTCGACTTTTCACCTCCGACCAACAGTAGTCGCACCTCAGTGCAAGATCTTTAGTATCCGCACAACGCTCTACAATAACTATCAGCTCAGCCGGCTTCCTCAGTCTCACCATCTGTCGACTGTCGGTATTGCGAAAATTCAGAATGTCCCAGAACACCGATGCGAGAAGAAAGGCAGCCGAAAGATGGTCGAAGCTTCTGTTAAACAATAGCGTTTATAGTAAGGGAAGTCTAACAGGAATCCTCAAAGATCTTGCCGAAGAGTTCGACATGCGAATCGCCCCAGTATGGAGTAGCAGCTGCCCCAGTATCACCTGGCGTAATTACTTTGTCGTTGCCCTCCAAAAGGTTTTGAGGGAGCTGCCACCCAAAGATCGTAGCATCGAAGAGTTACACAAGGAGATTGAGCGCATGAAATCGCCAGTCGAGGCCGCCGCACCCTCTAATGCCAACGCTACCGATGACAACACTCCGACAGCCAGCAAGCCCGTCGATACCTCTTCCGCTGACACCACCTTCAAAGTCGATACCCAAGGCGACTACAAGGCCCGCATCGTCAAAGATGGCACGACAACGACCCTCGAGTTTCAGCTGAACGGTCCGGCTACGGTTACAATCCAGATCAATACCTCTGAAGCTGATGCTGCCGCCCGCACTCCCGCGACCTGTGCTGATGTCCCAGCCAATGGGCCCAATGGTACTAGTCATGCGAAGCCAGCAGGTGAAGCCTAGGACATGACCACCAGCCCTTCACCTTTGCAAGAAACACCAGGTGAGTCCCTCTACCAGAGCACATCAGTACGGGCACTGAGCTCGACCTTGCCCCTGTCCGGTAAATATCAACTGACAATGAGCTTCCTGGGCATCTAGTGTACGTTGACACGTAGACTATCTATCTCATCTTCAGCGAAAGGTCCGGAGGAAGCTTTGCTGGATTCGTAGGGGTCTGGGTGATGACGAATAGGGGGTATCAAAGACCCAAGGCTGGTGGACACTCGGTAAAACTGAGTTGATGGTAGCGTGTATGCATGTTCTTTTGTTGGGAACGGGTTGAGAATTGAAGAATCCCACTGCTCTTCATCCCGTTAATTTGTTCTGCAAGTGCCCAGTTATTGATTCTCATTTTCTTCATGCCAAGTGGAATGCTCTGGGCTTTCAGGTCCTCCCTTCGTACCAAACCTTCCCTGTGGAGGCTCAAGAGGAGGCCTTCGGGAGTTCCCATGTGGATTTGACGAGTTAAGGGCTGTTGTGTTTTGCCTTGCTGTCTTGTTGCCTCCCTCCAGTCACTTCACACGACGAGTGTCCCGGTAGTGCTGGGGATAAAGGCGTCTTTTGGTTTTGATTGGCCTATCGATATGGGATGAAGGGGAGAGATTTTCTGGAGTGCAAGTCCTTGTGGGGAAGGCCATATCTGTGCCCTTGATCCAAACCTTCAAGCAGTCTTCACGATGGCATTCCAAACCTTCGTAAGCGTCAAATATTTCAGAGCCGACGTATAAATCTCAAGCTGAACTTCTACCTGCTTTCTTCCTGAGCCCAGAGTACGCCATCTCATCAACACCACTTCTGCGTCTACCGTCGACAGTCCTTCAGGAACTACCCGTAAACAAGATGCCCGGACCCGGTGCAAGAAACCCGCTCAGATGGGCCAAAAGCTCCGCGAAGAAGCTTGTGGCCGATTGTGAGCCTGAAACCCGCGAAAAGCGAGAGGCCGAGCTGACCGCCGCCTTGAACGACCTGGCCAAGAAGTACCAGAGATGCACGCATAGCGATTCCGGTGCCAACGCTGCACATTGGCATGATGACTTCGTCAAGTCACTCCAGGACATCTCCAGGAATGTGCCAATCCGCGCGAACAAGACAGTCGAGGTCATGCCGCCCACTACTAACCAAGTCGCCGCCAACAACGCTGCCAACGCCAACAGCACTGCCTTGGTTAAGACCAGCAACACTGTCAACGCCAACAACGCCGCCATGGTCAACAGCACCGCCTTAGTCAGGGGCAACGCCACCAACCTCCTCGCCAACAACAACAAGCGCCCCGCCAACGACCAAGACAGCGGTAACGTCCTGAACGCCAACAAGCGCTTCAGGACTGACAACGCCGTTGCGACCAGCTTCAAAATCGACACCAACGGCCCTTCCTCAGTTCGACTCGATTACGTCGGTACCACCTACCAGTTTGCGCTCAACGGTTCGGCTATAGTCCAGGTCCATAGTGCAAGTACTCCCGCCGGAACTTCCGCTTTTGCCCAGCGGCCTGCCGCTCCCGCGACCAGCAAGGCCGACGGTAATGGCAGTCCTAGTGCGAGGCCGGTGCCCCTTGATATGTACCTTTGAAGGGGACATTAGGTATGTGAGATTGCGAGTCCCCTTGTCTGAGATAGCCAGGCCGATGATGTTGACTGATATTTGTCTTTCTAGCGCAGGCCATCTTTTTTCCACCCGGGCTGGATGCTCTCTACGCGCGGATGAAACAGAATATCATAAGCTTACCCCGGGATTCCGATCGTTGCAAAGACATTCTTGCCGTTACTGCAATTGTTCACCGACCAATCAGTCTTCATGAATTAGCCACTCTCGTCAAGCTACCCAATAATATTCGCAACAATCCTGAATTCCTTGAAGCGATCATAGGGCTTTGCGGTTCATTTCTAACACTACGAGAACGAACCATCTATTTTGTCCATCAATCAGCTAAGGACTTTTTACTTGGAAATGCCTCTGATGAAGCTGGCAACCAAGCTTCTCAGGAGGCGTTCAAGTGGATTTTTCCTTCTGGGAAAGAAGATGTGAACTATACCATCTTCTCGAGCTCACTTGATGCCATGTCTACAACACTGCGACGCGACATATACGGCTTAAGGGCACCGGGATTTCCGAGCGACAAGGTCCAAGTACCGAATCCGGACCCGCTAGCGACGGTGCGGTACTCGTGCGTCTACTGGATTGATCACCTGTGCGACTTGATTTCCAGTACAAACACAAACCGGAATGATCTTTTACAGGATAACGGGATTGTCTATACATTCCTCAAGACGAAGTACCTTTACTGGCTGGAAGCTCTAAGTCTACTCCAAGCTATGCCTGTGGGTGTTGTTGCTATTAGAAAGCTTGAGGGCTTGCTAGTAAGTACAAGTTTAACTCCGCACTAGGAACTTGGTCTAATTAAAGACATAGGGTGGTAATAATCAATCGCAATTATCAAAGCTTGTTTGGGATGCTTACCGGTTTGCTCTATCTTATAAGTCAATAATAGAGCAAGCTCCACTTCAAGCATACATCTCAGCGCTTGTATTTGCTCCAAGCGGTAGCTTGATAAAGAGAAATTTCAGCACAGAAGAACCTAAATGGATTCGCACTAAGCCGGCTGTAGAATTGGACTGGAATGCATGCTTCCAGACCTTAGAAGGCCATAGCTGGGGCGTTAGCTCAGTAGCATTCTCGCCTGATAGCCAGCGGCTTGCGTCCGGTTCGGTGGACCATACGATCAAGATCTGGGATGCGGCGTCGGGGAGCTGCCTCCAAACCTTGGAAGGCCATCGCGGTTGGGGTTGTTCAGTGGCATTTTCGCCTGATGGCCAGCGGCTCGCGTCCGGTGCGTACGATCGCACTATCAAGATCTGGGATGCGGCGTCAGGGAGCTGCGTTCAAACGATTAATATCGGCACTATAGTAAACTTCATATCGTTTGACCATACTATCCGTTATTTACTTACCGACGTTGGACGTATTGATATAGATACAATGACTACCGAAAGCCAAATTGTGCTCGATAATCCAGAGATACATGGCTATGGCTTGGGACAGGATAAGTCTTAGATTACTTGCAACAGCCAGAATGTACTATGGCTGCCACCAGAACGCCGAGCCCGAAGCTCTGTCTTCCAAGGGCGGATAATATTTATTGGCAGCGTAACGGGACAGTTTTCATTGATCAGTTTCTCGCGAGACATATAATGTATTCTAAGTCTCTCCCAACTACTTTCCCTCTATTTCATTTTTCTAGCGTGCCACCAGAAGGGTATGGGAGGATAGGCAAATTTATAGGAATTTTGTAAATTCTAGTAACTTCTATTATCGTCAAGATGATGTATTCTATTACAAAGAAGCAAGACTATTCCATTCCTTGACTTTCCTTTTGCGGGTGCCTGTGCGGTCCAGATGCCACGGGATTAACCCGTGACTGCCCAGTCATGGCCAAGCTTGGTACACTGGTAGAGGCCTCGATTCTCCACGATCGGATAAGTGGTCTCTTCCTTGGTGGTGTTTGGGAGAGCCAACACACTTGTAGTAGCGTCGCCACTGCTACATGGTCTTCCCTAGTCTAGATGCCGGGGATCGCGGTTTAACATGCGGCTTTGTACCACCGACTGGGTGTTCAAGGTACTCCAAGACTGATTTCACACTAGGTAGTAATTCGGCTCGTATGGGTGACGAAATTCTATCCCTCTTTCTGGATTAACCATGCTAATTGATGGGAAGAAGCTCAGTCTTGTGAATGGTCGTTACTGCCACTCCGACATCCAGCGCTCACCACAATTCAATCAAGTCAAGTTTCACAGCGAAACTTGAGTTATTTGAATATACTGAAGACGATGATTGAATTGATTGAATTAATTGACTTGATTGACATACTTGAGACAATTTTGAGGCCTGCTAGCAGCTCTACCGCGTGTTGTCTCTCTGTAACTGGCGCCTGTTATGTCACTCTCGCTGACAGACATTAGAGATCGGCGCCGTCATCGGCAGACGTTACTGGCGTGAAATAAACGCCTCCAAGGTTAATTGCATCACGGCGAAGCCAGTTCTTCAAACATTGAACCATCTCGAGGGTCTCTGGATTCATTGCGAATCTCTGGGTAGTAAGAGTTAGCTTCGCCAGGCTGAAGGCTCTCTCGCAGTCTGCCGCCATTGCCGGGATCGAGAAGWGGTCTAGCGCCAGCGTACTCAAGGTCGGGAACTGCTGCCGGCGATCCATCCACCACGTTATGGGATTATCGATTTCGATAGGCAGCTCCAGGCGTAGATACCGCTCCAGTTCTGTCGCATCCGAGGCTCCATTTCGCCATCTTCCCGCTTAGCCCGTAGGTTTTGTGGGCGGCTCTCCGAACGAGGAGGAGACTGGTTGTTCGCTTGATCGCGATACCACGCTGTCCAGTATCCCTCGAGACCTTCCTTGGCATCTCACCATTGCCATGCAAAAAAGTTCTGCTTCTTCACTGCCCTCGCCTACCCCGGAACTCCACCGCCCCAGCAGGCAAGAAGGTTTCCACTTCCTCCGCCCCGACCAGCAAAGGGAAGAGGCCCGCTTCCTTCGCAGAAGCTGCCGCCCGCGGTGCGAACTCCACTCCCGCCGCCCGCTCTACTTCCTGCTCCCACCCAACCCCACCCGTAAGGCTACGCTGCCCCAAAGTGACGGCCGCGTCTTTCTTCGACTAGATCGGGACTCCTCTTTCGCCAACAACAACGCCTTCGGTATTCGCAAAGAGGTTCTGTTGGGCCGCCGCCACCTGGTAAGGTTGGCTGGCACTTGGCCCACTTTCACTTCCAGACCACACCAGTATTTTGTCCTTCTTTCTTTCTCTTCCCGTAGCGCTTTCTTTCATGATCATCCACAATATCATCACTTCTTTCTTTGATTCAGCGTATCGCTTCTCACAGGTTCAGTCTCTTCTCCGCCTCACCCCCACTGACATCCCTGGCTGCCATAAGGTCCCTTCTGGCTTTGCCCTCGTGCCCAAAAATGACGCTGTCCGCAAGACCCTCCTGGACCACAAAGATGAGATTAGTGCCCGTTTTAGCTGCGTCCAAGTCGAAGTGCCCAAGAAATGGGTCACCTACGCCGTCCAGAATGTGCCCATGACGATGCGGATCGGTAGCGCCCCTGTCGACACTACCGCTGCCATTAAGGATGAGGTCCTCGTCCAAACCGGCCAAGAACCTGTTGCCCTCCGTCCCTCCCAGCACTATCAACCTGGCGAGGCCTATGCAACTTGGCTTATCTCCTTTGATAGGCCTGTCTCCCCCTTCCGCCTCTATCGACGAGAGCAACAGTAGCCGCCTCGTCCAGAAACGCCGCCCGCTGGACCAGTGCACAAAATGCTTTGAGTGGCATGGCCGTAGAGGGTGCGCTCGCGCTGCTAAATGCCCACAATGCGGACATACTGCCCACGGTGAATGTGACCGTCGCATTCAATGCGCCAACTGCCGTGGCCCTTTTGAGTCTACCCATGCCGAGTGTCCTATGCGCCCAAAGCGCCAAGGAGATACCGTCACCCGCCCGACCCCCCAACAACGGACGAAGATTCGCCGTGAAGGCGGTAATCTTTTCTCTAGGAAATACGACCGTGTCGCCCCCCACGACAGCCAGGAAAGTACCACCACGTCTTCTAACGAGCTGCCCAGCCATAGTTCCGCACCCTCCGGCCCCGAGAACTCCGACAGCTCTGACCAGAGCCAGCCCTCAGCAGATGAGGATATGATTATTGTCCAGTTGAGCGAGCACAGGTCCTCTGACGACGCAGTCCGCCGCTCTAGCCGCCACAAAACGCCCTCCAAGAGGGCCGCTGGCCTATGAGTAGACACTCAACCCCCTCTCGTGATAGCCTGAACAATTCTAGACTACGTGTCTTTCAGGCCAATGTAGCACGAGCACGCGACACGCACGAGATTGCCCTCCAAGCTGCTAGTGAGGCTGGAACGGACGTGATTATGATCCAAGAGCCACGAGTGTGGTTCTACGAGGGCCGCTTGGGTATACCCGGGCACCCCCTCTACGCTCTTTACACCCCTGTCCGCACATGGACAAAGGAAACTGCTACCCATCCACGCGTTGCTACGTTGTTGTTGTTGTTGTTATTGTTGTTGTTGTTATTTTTAACGTCTACTTCCGCCTCCCGTGGGGCATGAGACGTGCCGCATCGGTGAATCTAGCGTACAAAATTAAGAGCAATGCCCTAACCGTCCACCAAAACCATTAATCCGAGGGCAAACCGAGGCTTATTGCCAGTAAATATTACGTGTTGCCCATAGCGTAAACGCGGCCCAACACCTCCAATCMAATCGCCCAGTGAGCGAGCCGCCAGTATATGGCGGGACCTGTAGAACAAAGGAAAAGACATAAGAAAGGGCAAAATCACTCCTCTCCGCTCTCGCTCTCACTCTCCTCCTCCCGCAAAGCCTCCTCCCGTCTCCTTACACGGTGAACCAGCCTGTCCAAGTCCACCGTAACTTTCTCGATGTCGTGGCCGGGGCCAACCTCCACCCCTTCACTCCGTAAAAACCCCGTAAGGTTGTCAGCCGTGTCCCCGTCGTCGATATGCTGTTGCCAGAGTGTCTGGCGCCATGCCTTTCTCGTGCAAGTCCACGAAAAGAAGTGCGAGGTCTGGATCCTAGCGATAAAGCGCTGCCAATAGATTCCAATAGCAAGGGAGAGGTTCTCCCTCGTAGCCGCTTCGCCTGTGACCGGGGAAGCCGCATATGCCTTCCTGCAGAAGAAGGGATGGAAGGGATTCTTCCAGCTTCCACAAAAGCACGTCAGCAGGGCGTCCTCGTGGCCGGGCCTGTGCCTCCGGGAAGAGCGCCACAGCCGCTTTGAGACCATGCCGCGCCCCTTCCGCCTCCGCATCGAAAACTTCCGCATGTTCTAATTGACCGCATCCGCGGCCAAGTTCTGTCTGTCCTTGGAAGATTACGTAGCCAAAGCCTACGCACTCGCCCTCTGGTCTTTCTTCTTCGGCGTCGGGGTCCTCCGCGTGCGCTGGAAGGCCCATCTGCTTAGCTATCATAGAGCCGTCGGTGTAGACGACGATCTCCGAGGGATCTAGCTGGAGAAGCCATTCTTTGAAATCCTTGGCAGCCCTGTCCTTAGATGTGGGCGCTGGATCTTTGTGAGTGTCTCCGTTATAGACGGGCGGCTGTAGAACCGGCCGCGGGAAAGGCAAGGCGAGTTGGGCAGCCGTCTGTAGCGTTGTAGGGCGGCGAGGCAGGCCGTGCGGCGTCATTNCTTTGTGAGTGTCTCCGTTATAGACGGGCGGCTGTAGAACCGGCCGCGGGAAAGGCAAGGCGAGTTGGGCAGCCGTCTGTAGCGTTGTAGGGCGGCGAGGCAGGCCGTRCGGCGTCATTCGGGGTTCCGAAAGACGCGGGACAAGCGGRTGGGCRGGATCTAAGGTGAGGAGGCGCACAGCGTGCCGCCGGCGGGCCGCTTCCAGAAGAAGGGGGACGGGGGGCAGGCTAGCTTCGCGGTAGAGAATGGCTAGGCGCTTCGTTCTCCACACCGGTAAGCTGGCGCGGATGGCAATGTTCACCGCTGTCTGGACTTTATGGACGAGGTCCTATGAGATGGATCACGAATGATGGGAATGATGTAGATTGAGGGATCCAGCTAACTGAGGCTGGAAGGGATCACCAGCTATATAGAGCTGGCGATACAAAGAGGAGGAAGGTCTGCAAAGGAGGGGATTCTGGGAAGTGCCAGAACCGCTGTCAAAGGGGGCCTGCAGGGCAAAGGACTAGCGGTCTGTGCAGCAAACGCCCATAATCTTCTCACAGGTCCGCTAGTCCGTTGCTAACAAGTGGAAACTCCCCTTGTTTACGGTGAAGGGCGTGCTTCTTATGGCCTGGCCACCAGATTTCAGAGCCAAATAGGGCCTTTGGCAGGACGACAGCCTTCATAGCCTTCACCATGGAGCCTGGAGGAGCGCCGTGGTAGACTCTGTTGAGACCGCGTATGTGGCGGACTACCTGCTTGGCG
>RAON01000361.1:0-19901 GCA_009805295.1 Neurospora sp. FGSC 6877 | reverse complement strand
AGCGTTCGAGGAGCGACTCGCCCGCTCACCGGCGGCGGCCTTCGTTAGAGGGACGCCAGCCTGGGTGGCGGCTGAGCTACGGGGGTAGAAGGGGAGGTAGACAACTACAGCCGTCCTCGGTCAGCGGCCGGGCGAAGGCTGAGTGGGCTGAACGATAGGGCCCCTACAGAAGACATCCCGATACCGCAGGGAGAGACGAGAGAGCCCACGCCGGGCGAAAAGGAGCGGTGGTTGGAGGAGGCGACTCGGAGGGAGTGGATAGCGAGGTGGCACGTTAGGGTGGCCGAGGCGATGAGGAAAAGGAAGAAGCTGAGTGCCGCAGTAGCGCGAGCGCGGTTCGATGGAACCACGCTGCAGTACCACACATGGCCCAGCACGGACGAGAAGTCATCTCCGCACTACCTCTCGAAGGCTATGAGTTCACTCCTGGTGCAAATCAGGACGGGAAAATAGGCTTACGAGCGTTCCTCTTCGAGAGGAGAGTGCCGGAGGTGACAACGCCGTACTGCCGGTGCTGGTTAGCGAAGGAGACGTTCGGCTGTCTTGGAATGTAGGGAAACAGAAGACACNTCACTCCTGGTGCAAATCAGGACGGGAAAATAGGCTTACRAGCGTTCCTCTTCGAGAGGAGAGTGCCGGAGGTGACAACGCCGTACTGCCGGTGCTGGTTAGCGAAGGAGACGTTCGGCTGTCTTGGAATGTAGGGAAACAGAAGACACATTGTTATGGGGAGACAGACCCAACGTGGCCAACAAACGTTGAACAACTCCACGACGAACTCGAGACYGTGGCGGGGGCGGAACGAATCCTCCGCTGGGCCTTGCAACTRGGGCGACTGCAGGCGTAGAAGCTGGCGGTGAAGATGGAACAAGCGAAGGAAGCAGAAGGGCTACTGGGGAGTTCAGATTGATCTTTGATTCTGGAGAGCGGGATTGCGGTCAGGGGACCACGCAACAGAATCAAAGATCGGGCCTCGGGAATGACGGTGAGGTCATACCGAGAGGAAGATAAACATGGAAGGCACGGCGCCGACACGGCGCCGTCGCATCAAGAGAAGCGGAGGGTTTTCAGCCGGCTACGGTACGGTTTTTCCCACCGACTAAGAACGGAAGCAGCACCGCATACCCACTAGGTAGACTATGTAAATATTTAGCGTGTATAAGACCAATAATAATAATCTATATTAATTAATAAAGAAATAATTACGAAATCAGTTTAAACCTTAAATCTGGGAAGTGTCATGGCGGTGCCAGACAGGTGCCATATCACATCCACATTCAGGTCTACCATCGCATCTGCCACTGCATATAAGGACGTCATCACTTTCGTTCTTTGTAGACTAGCTTCCTTTCTTCTTCTTCATCTTTAGTTATTTATCAACAACGGCAGATTATTCGTGTCCCTTATTACGAGATCTACGTACGTGATGTGAAAGCGTGATCCTACGAGAGATAAACTACAAGGCTAGAAGCCACAAATCAAAGTAATATTAAAGGTAAGGAGGAAAAAGAAGCTGTCAAACGAGGGCATCATGGTTCTGGACATATAAGTCAGAACTGCCACTCGTTCCCGCCTTCCCTTTCCGTACGGTCTTATCGATAAGGACATGAGCCTCATTCCATCCGATGTGTTATGGTGCCCTGTCCAGCCATGCCGTGACACGTGACAGGAAGAAAAAAAGGCTTTGGAACCGGAAACGCAGAGTTCTGGTTAAGGAGTGCACCAAAACGAAGACCAACAACGGTAAGTCCCCAGAGGCTGTCATCAAAGAGATGCGGGAGCGCAACAGGAACATATTCTTGGAGTAGAGGGCAAAATGATGTGTAGATATATGTGTGCTATGGAGAGAAGGCTAGAGTAGAAAGGGAAAAGAAGTGTGGAGGGCTAAAATACGGGAACGGTGTGAGGGCATGGACTCACACGACAAGACAAGGGAGGGTTGAGGACATGAACCCACCCGACAACACGCCCCCATAGCTCGAACCAGCTCGCAGGGACTATCATGAGTAAACAAACGAACAAAACAATGGTTTTGAGAAGCTCAAGGCTGTCAATCAACCCAAGGAACCTTCCTGTTCTCCAATCCCAGCATTATAACAAACCTGGAATGCTTATCCGCCTTAAACGGCTTCGTCAAACCGTCTGCAATCATCTCTTCTCCTCTGATGTGAATGACATCAAACTCCTGTGCCTCGATGCTCTCAATGATCCATTTGAACCTGACATCCATACACCTATTCCTTCCTGGCACTTTGTGATTGAGAACGGCATTTAATCTGGGGGCACAGTGTCGTCTTACGGGGGCACCAAACCTTATAGGGGCACCAATATTTCAATACTTGGCACGTCTTTTCGACGTAAAATAGCAGTTACATCGTAAATTCCATTATGTTACACATAGATGTAAAAAATCACGGCGATGGCCAGTAACATAATTTGTTTGGAGATTTGTAAGGGCACACAACGTTATCGACATGGAAGAGTTTATGGCATTCATCTACATACTTTGAATGACTATGCTACTGAATACGCTACTTACTATACCACTGACCATGGGGTGTAATCTCATTATACTTTACATGGTGTTTTGGCTAGAAGCTTTAACCTTCTGGTTGGGCCTGCTTATACGGCCACTTCGTGTAACCTTGAGAGCTGGTAAGCCCGCTTGAGAGCTAGCTGCCCTACCTCTAATGGTCAATAGCGAAGTTGTGACGAACGGCAGTCTGATCTGCCTAAGTGGGATAGCTGAAGGATGATACTATCAGAAGACGTTCGGTGAAGCCAAAATGTTCACAACAAGTATGGTAGCGTTATACTAGACTCAATGATATGATCTGTTGACTACTGTCGAACTATCTGACAATCTGAGTTCTCCAGTCGTCCCTTTATACTCCGTGCCTTCAGAGTCGTTCCTGTAGTCCTGTGAGCCTGGCCCACCTGATGTTGGGCGTGAGCCTACCCTGGTCCGAGGGTTGCACAGCCTAGCCTTTGTTGGTTGTTGTGTTCCCAGTGCCCTGGTTGGCTCGTGTACTCGCTTAAGTTCGTAACAGAAGTAGTCAACGTCGATAAACTCGCTGTCACTAGAGGTATCGTTGTTATCATCGTCGGTGTCCTCGATGTGGGTGAGGCCGATGGGCGCATCTGGATTCCACGGCGGCATCTTGATCGTGTACGCAATGTGCGCAGAGGTTTGAGGCTTCAGGAAAGTCAATAAACACTTCTAATGATTGATGCGATTAATATTCACGTACGTGCGGTCGATTCTAGCCTATTCTGGTGATCAGAGGTGGTGTGGTTGTAAAGAAAGGGTAGAAAGAAGGTTAAGGTTGAAAGGCGGGCATTCAAGAAGCTCAAAATCGCTGTCTAAGGATGGGGGTTGTGCACAAGGGGTCCACTGGGTAGCTGGGCTTGGCACTGTCTTACAGCGAAATGATGTAAGATTACTGTCTGGTTGTATAAAAAGGTTTAAAAATTTTATCTACACGTTAACCCCTAACCCAATTGGTGCCCCTATAAGTTTTGGTGCCCCCGTAAGACGACCCTGGTGCCCCCAGATTAAATGCCTTCAGAATCTTGTCTCGAGCTTTTTTCCTGTCCGTATATAGCACTTTCAGAGGTGGTTGAGCATGGCCCAGCTCTTCCAGCATATGTGCAATCCATTGCAAAGACTTTGCAGGCGGGACCAAGTTGGTAAACTCTGCTTCTGTAGTGCTCGTTGTCACAAAGGCCTGCTTCTTTGACTTCCAGAACACTGGGCCTCCACCCAGAAATATCACATGACCTCCAGTACTGTGTCGAGTTGCCGGGTCGTCAGCAAAGGAACCATCTCCGAATGCCTTCAAATCCATGTCCCGTGGCGAGAGCCTTCCGCTCAGAACTATACCCATATCCATAGTTTTTGACAAATATCGAAAGAGGTGCTTCATAACTGTCATTGAGCCAGTTGTCGGTTTTGCATTCGCCTCGCAAAATTTGTTGACCGTAAACGTAATTCTGGCCGTGTGCCCATTGATAGGTAGTTCAGACTGCCAGTCTTCTCGATATACCTTTTCTGTTGCTCTGGCAACTCGTCCCCAGTCTTGTGGTCTCCAACCTTAGTATCCTGGGGCCATGGCGTATTGACTCCGGGTAAGTTATCGTAGCCAAACTTCTTGATCAGGGACTTTGTATACCTGGTTTGAGGTACAAAGACTGTTAGTTCCTCCCTATTCCTCACGATATCAAAACCGAGGAAGGTCTTCACTTCTCCCAAGTGTTTGAGCTTGAGATGGGCCAACAGTTGATCCTTGATGGCGAAAATAACCGACTTCGTTGGTGCCGCAATGAGGAAGTCATCAACGTAGAGCATCAGCAATACTCCCAGCTTTGTGTTGTTGAATAGGCAAGTATCGCCGCTGACTGGCTCAAAACCCAGACTTTTCAGAATGGGCAGGAGTGTTTGAAACCAGTAAAGAGGACTCCTCTTGAGGCCATACAGTGCTGTTCGAAGCAGGCAGACCCGTCTGTTCCGTTTCTCCCATGGTCCCTTCTCCAGTCCTGTTGGTTGTTCAACGTAATGCTTTTTTTCTGAAGGAACCAGGGCGTTCAAGAACGCAGTATTGAAGTCAAACTGGTGACAATCCAGATCCATAACCGCCATAATAGCCAGAGATATCTTAACGCTTGCAGCGTTGGCCACCGCAGCATAGACTTCCTCTGTGTCCCAAGAGCCTTGTTTGAAGTTAGCACACGCCACCCATCTAGCTCTGGCCTCCTTCGTTCTCAATTCTAGGTTTTCTTTTTCATCAAAACCCACTTTCCAGGCAAGACCGTCATATCTGGGGTAACTGGGACCAGGTCGTAGACTCCCCTATCCTCCAGGGCTTGAACCTGCTTCTTCAAAGCAGGTTTCCAGTATTCTTCGAAGTTTGGCCGCTTTCTGGCTTGATTGTAGTTCTTGGGAACATTTTGGGAAGTTTCGAGGTCATGCATCACCTTAATCGCCGTTAAACACAGCAGCTCAATGCTTTGTTGAATAACCCCTCTTTCTTGTAAGCCAAAGTAGAAAGAGGGAAACACTGGATTACCTTGTTCATCCTTCTGGATCGTTCGGTTACTATCAACTACCCTAATCTTATTGGCCATATCTGCTGATGTTGGTGCCGCTCGTCTCCGGGGTCTGCCAGAGGCTGTCGTTATCAGGGCTTGGTCTGGTGCCTCTGCCAGAACCTCCGGTGCCGTTGTCGGGATCTCCAGGTTCCGGGGATGTCTGGTGTTGCTCCGTTGCCAATCCCCCAGTCAGAGGATCGGGCGTTAATTGTCGGCGTAGTTGGTTACGGGGAGGCGGAATGGGTTCCTCTTCCTCAAGATCGTGAGGGTCAACAAAAGACGAGTTCACAAACGACTCGTCGAAAGGCAGGTCTTCCTCGTGCTCCTCATCGTTTCCCTCGCCATCCCCATCCCCANGACGAGTTCACAAACGACTCGTCGAAAGGCAGGTCTTCCTCGTGCTCCTCATCGTTTCCCTCGCCATCCCCATCCCCATTGCTGTCAAATGGTTCCAGCATATCTTCATTATCGTCAAAGGATTGAAATGATAGGTCCCCTTCCCCTTTTATCTCGCTCAACAGACTGCAGGATATCAGATTCGTCTGTTGTTACTGGTCCCCGTGCTGTTGACTGCCATAGCTCCCGCGTTGTTTCTTTTGTCGGTGTAGGCGTATTCGAATCCTCTCCGGGTGACGTGTCCTCCAGTCCCACTACTGGGTTCGATGATTCCGCAGGTGAACTGGTCAGTCCTATAGGTGGACTGGTCGGGCCTATAGAAGGGGTTGTCGGTCCTAGGGATGGGCTCGTCGGGCCTAGAGATGATATTATCGGGGCATCGGGGAGGGGAATCGTGTTCTGGGTGGCTTGTGCCGGCGTAGCACTTGGTGATGGCGTGGGTAGGGTAGTAATTGCGGCGTTGGGTTTTAGTAATACCCAGTATTACTTCAGATATTGAGTCTTCTGGGCTTTTACTATGTCGTCCGTACTAACCCCACAACTTATTGGCAGTTCGACCTCTCTTTCCTTTCTCCAGTCCGGTAGATGGTTTGTCGGCACCTCACACCTCCGGGAAGAATCTTTTTGCCAAGATCTCCGCTTTGCCTTCATGACTCCGTTCCTCTTCTACGTTGCCTTCTCGACGTAGCGCCGGGATCTTGGGGTCGGAAGGCAGATGGCTCTGCATCCTACCCCACCTCTCCAGCGTCCAGAGCTTCCTCGGGTCTCTCGACGCCTCCTCCGTGAGTGTGCGTCACCGTTTCGCCTGCGCAAATTGGATGGCATTGGCTTGCTTTCGTCTCGCTTCCTCCAACTCTCGTCTTCTCATCGGTGTTCTCCTCTGCCTCCATGCCCTTTCCATCTTTCTTGCGTGCTTAACCGGCCTCCTTCACTCCCAAGTCCCACCAGTCGGCACGCCTGCCCCCCCCTCGCTTCCGTTTCGGGATCGCCTCGTCCGCGATCCTAGTCAGTTCCTCCATCAGCCGCTCGGTAGCRGTCTCCAGTTCGGCAACCGTGGTAGTTGCCGCCGGGACCGTTATGTACTCATCAGCGAGTTCCTTAACCTTCCTGGCATCCATAAGTGCCCAGCTGTAGCCTTCCTCGGTGTCTTCCGGTTCCTCGGTGATTTCGGTGCGGATTAGGACCGATTGAGCTTGGTGGTCCGATCCGGTGAGGGCTCCGTCCTCCACCGTCTGGTGTGTGGCATATAGTGTTTCCGCTATCCAAGCGTNTGCCCAGCTGTAGCCTTCCTCGGTGTCTTCCGGTTCCTCGGTGATTTCGGTGCGGATTAGGACCGATTGAGCTTGGTGGTCCGATCCGGTGAGGGCTCCGTCCTCCACCGTCTGGTGTGTGGCATATAGTGTTTCCGCTATCCAAGCGTGGTCTATGGTGCTGTTGAGTTCCCGCCGTGTCCCGTTCCCCAGCCGCGTCGGCTCGCCTCTCAGCGTTGCGAGTACGAGTCGGTGACTCGCCGCTAGTGAGAGGAGGACGTGACTGCCTTTACTCCGTCTTCCGTGAATGTCCCATATCGGGTGRTGGAGATTCATATCTCCAACCACGACGTCCCTTCCCCTCGGTCTCGATGCGATTTCCTTAAGGGGGGTATGCCAGTCACGTTCAGGACCCGAGTCCCCAAATCGGTGAGTAGACCGACCACACCCTTATTTCGTTGTCTCYCTCTCCTAGCCTCATCATGACCCAGTCCTCTCCTTGTTCGTAATCCCACCGATCGATTGCGAAGCATTTGCTCACATACAGCGCCGCGCGTCCCTGGTTGGCACTATCCAACGCCCAGTAACGTAAGGCCCTGGTGTTAGGGATGCTGCCCGTTGCCGCACTTCGGCCTGGTTCTTGGATCGCTATGATGTYGTAGCGGTCCTCYATTTCCAACGYAATCTTCATCCTATTGTATTGTATGACTKCGCCACGCTCCAGTACAAAATCCTTAGATTCATAGACTGKAAGATAGGGCAGTATTCTTTTGGTGTGGTCGGGGGCTCGACCTGGTGGTGATGTTTAACATTAGCCATCTTCCTCTGGCGCTTCGCCCTAGCTTCCTCCAGCTTGGCGYGAAGTTTTCGTTGCTGCTTCGTATAGGGGCCGCGTTTCTTGTTAGCTTGTACTTCTTGCCATTTAGATTCCAGAATTGCTAAGTCTGCATCTGGGAGATCCAGGTCGCTGTCGTCTTCGTCAGCGGGTGTGGGTTGGGACCGGGACGGCGTCGCAGGGAGGACGTCCCCCGTAAGTGCCTGCGTCGCCGCGGTTTGCGTCTGTTGGAGGAGTTGCTGCTGTGTGGCCTCTTCGGCCGGCTGTGTGGCTTCAGGCTGGCTCGGGGCCGGTGTTTCGTCGATTGTTGCCGGCTCCGTCCGCTGGGCGAATATGYGTGGGCGTTCCAYGAACGCCGTGGAGGAGCGACCGAGCGCCGCTTTTACAAGCGGGCAGTCGCGAGAGAACGCGAAGTGTCCTTTGCGGTTGCATGGGAGGCACTTCACGAGGTCGGGTTGTTGGTTGGAGGGGCAATTGGCTTCGGCCATCCTTCATTGTTCTACCCGGGTGTCTCTTCTCGGCGCAGTGAGGGCACCGTGCTTCTTTCTCCTTGGGGCAGTAGCTACGCAGGTGACCGTACTCCCAGCAGTTGTAACACTGTTGCGGGATTGCGTCACGCTCAAAAGGTTCACAATAGAATGCGTTGCCCACCCAGAGGAGGGAGTCACTAGTAAGACGAACTCCATCGTCTGCAGTAGGAACCTCCAGGAGGAGAGAACCTCTCTCGCTCCCATGCTTCCTCCGGAATGCCTTCGCTCTGACAATGTTGATCTTGTTCGCTACGGACAACTCCTTCGCCAGCTCCTCTGGCTCGAGGTTGTCGATGAGCGCCCACGGCACGCCATGGGCAATCACCGAGACCGTACGGAACGCGACCTTTGCGTCTTTGTGGAATGTGTGTCACCCAAGCTTGGTTCTGCAGACACCACTTCCTCCCTTCTTCTCCGAATGTGATAATGTAGTCTCCGCTGAGACGTAGCTTCGTGACCGCCTTGGCATCGGCCTTGGGGAACTTCTGGTTGATTGCCTTCACGACATCGCTGGCCGTACGCCTCTCCTGATCAGCAGAGAGTGGCTTATTGTTCAGTTTGACTGTGAGGCATCGTTCGGCTCGAAGGGGGACGAATGCCTGGGTGCCCATCGGGGCAAGGTGGGATCTCTTCAAGCCCGTCGGTTGGGTGTTCGGGTTCGCGGCTATGGTAGCCCAAGTCTTCGGGGGGGTCGCTTGCTTCTTCGCAATATCGGCGACCATTTTCTTCAGCTCGTTCATATAGTTTCTGAGCTGCTCGGTGGTGTTGTCGCGAGGTTGAGGCGTCCAGCCTCGTGCGTGCAGGATGTCCTTCGCGGTTTGGAATAGTCTCTCCGCCCACGCCGCGCGGGCGTCTTTCGGGCTATCGTCACCGGGAAACTTCATAGCCTCGAGAATAAACTTCGCGGTATCTTCTTGAGGGGGTTTCGGGGCTGCAGGGGCTTCTGGCTCGGCGCCGCCGGCCATCGTTGTCGTCATCGGTGTTCCGGCCGTGGGATTTCCGGGCGCATGCCGGCTCGCCGCCAGACCGCCGCCGTTGTTCCCGACCGTCGCGACACCCACGTCTTCGATGCGCAATTGATGCGACATCGTAGATGGGGGTATTCGGGCGTCCTAAACACGATTCTGATGTCAAAAATGATTTTGCTGTCGTCGTCGACCAAGAACCCGCATTTCAACGTCTTTTTATTTGAGGATAAAAAGTTAGGAGAAATATTATAGGGTATTCCTAAACGATACCAGCATACTCCACTCACAGTTGTCGTAATATACACTCAATCGAGCGCAGGTATATTCATCTAAGTAGGTCCTATTATATAAGAGTAGTGGCACATGGACCGCGAAGGCCATGGCTATCATTCATTCTACCATTTGTGACGAGAAGGTTCAGAACGTTCTTTCCATCAATGGCTGGGACGAGGGCAACGACGACCCGAAATATCTTTTTGATTTCATCAACAGTATCTCCAGGGTCACCAACGAGGCCAAGAGCAACGTGCTTGACGAGTACCAGACTATTAAGTGCTCCTTCTTTGCTACCTTGGAGGCATCCCTTATGCGCTGGCAAGCCCTGCGTAAGCTGTCAAGGATGTCGGCTACATCATGGACGACACTGTGGAGCTTAGTAACCTTTTCAATGCGGTCAAGCGCTCCTTTCCCAACGAGCCTATGCTGTGGGTTGCCGACATGAACGAGAACGAGTTGACAACCGTTTTGTTGGAAGTCCGTGCCCTGGGCCGCCCATTCACTGGTCTCGCCCATTCACCGACACTCCTTCCAGGTATTTAGGCTGCCCTGGTTTCCGTTTCTCCTCTTCCGTTAGACAACAACAATCAAGCCCTTTTTCGTTGTCGCCTTTTCCAGCCCACCGATACGTTTTCTTTCTGGCCAGACTTTTTACCTTGGCCAACACCCAGAAGAATTACACCAATATGGTTGCCGCGAAGGTGGAGATCAAGAAGGAGACTAAGACTGAGAACGAGCGCATTCCGTGTGAGATCTGCGGCAAGAAGGTTTACAAAAGGACTGAAGCATTTCTCATGTGGCCATCATCGTGTCCCTGGCACTCCTGACTGCTGGTGGTGCGAACCCAATAATGCCCCGGATACCTGGTCCAACAAGAAGAAAGCGATGGGCTACCTCAAGACTACGGGCACTACTGCCGCTATCGCGGGCAACAACAGCAACATCAACAATCCCCCTTCTACTGCCGTTAACTCCAACCTGCTGTCTGGTCTTGGAGGCTTGTCCTTTGACGACGATCTTGAAGAGGATTTTCACTAGAGCTCCTGACGGATTTGGAACCTATTCAACACATAGATAGCGTTCAATACAACTTCGTCAAAGTCCAACAAGCTCCTGAGGCAATGAACGTGACACGAGATATGGTGCTATACGACAGCGGGTGTGGCTGAAATATCTTCAATGATGTTAAGTGGTTTACAGAATTACACCCCTACCTAGGCCGGTCAGCTACCAAGTAGGCAACGGCAAAAGGCCAGACCTTACCATATGGGAGTGGTCGAGCTGAGTCTTCCCATGGAGACAGGAAAGAACATATTGGTTGTGATCAGGGACGCCATACTTTCTCCCTCAACACCAGCAAACTTAATTACAACAACAGGCCTGCTTGAGGGTGGTATAGTCTGGTCGATGGAGACTAATAAGATCCTATTTACGAAAGGAATGTATATGGGAGAGGAGGTCTAGTGTAACTTGAATACGAATCTACCGGTTTTGCCTACTAGAAGTCGTGACCCCACAATTGATCATGCCCCACAACGGATCGCGTCCCACGTCGCGTTTTCCCCTCAACAACAACCATACCCTCAATCTGAGGACAACCATAACTTTACCAAATCAACGTCGATTGCAGTCGAAACGGTCACGATGAGCTTGGAAAGAGAGAGCCTGATTGATCAGACTATTGAAGCCATTCACAACGGTTCATCCCAGCGATCTGCATCGAAGCAATACGGCATCGCCCAGTCCACCTTGTCCAAGCGCATATGGGGCACCACATCCAAGCGTAACTCCAAAATCTCGACTCAATGACTGTCACCAGCATAAGAGGGCTTCATTTGCAAATGGATATTAAACGAGGAGAAGGCTGGCCGTGCTCCAAACCGTCGTCAGGTGGCTGAATTCGCAACATTGATATTGAAAAGAGGAAGTGATCATAACAAGCTGGGCACCCGTTGGGTAGATCGGTTCATGAAGAGGAATCCTTCCATCAGGACTAAGATTTCTAGCCCTCGAGAGTCAGCGCGGGCTAGAAGATCAACCAAGAAAGCATTCACGGCCTTCTTCGACCTCCTGGAAGCCCAGATTCGCGATAACGCCATCGTACCAGCCAACATCGCCAATATGGATGAACATGGGCTTCAGGAATTGGAATCCAGGGATGGCAAGGTCCTTGGGAGTGCCTTGACAAAGAAGGTATACATTACAACGATTGATGCAACGACCTGGGTATTCATTATCGAATGTGGCACTGCTGAGGGCAAGAGATTCACTCCCGTCGTCGTCTTTACTGGTGCTTCTCTCCAAGGCCAATGGTTCCCTGATAATATGGACGACGAGCTCAAAAGCTAGAAGAAGTACGACAGCTCTCTAACTGGATGGAGCAATTCAGAGATTGCTTTCCGATGGTTGAGGGAGGTTTATCTTCAAGAATCCCAGCCGATCAATGATTATTGGCGGCTTTTGGTCCTCGATGAGCATTCTAGCCACCTCTCTGACGACTTCCTGGTCGAGGCCTTTCAGCACAAAGTTCGCTGCTCTTTTTACCTCCCCATACCTCTCATAAGACCCAGCCTCTCGATCGGTCTGTCTTTTCAGCATTGAAGTCATATTTTAGGGACTCAACYAGGGATTTCGCTACCTTTGCAGCATCTGCACCAGTAAATAAACAACGGTTCCTTCAGTGTTATCAGGAAGCCTCATGAAGGGGTGTGAGTGCTAGAAATCTTCGATCAGGCTTCAGGAATACGGGGATATAGCCAATGAACAGATCTGTTATCCTCGACGACCCAGAAGCCATCGTCAATGACGATGCCTTCCCTGGCCAGCCATCACCACCCGGAACACCACCTAGAAGTGAGATATCAAAGGACAACATCATTTTCAACACTTCCCAGAAGTCCAGGGATATGCTGGAAGGTATTTACGACGAGTTATCTACCCTCAATCGTAATATCAGAACGGTATACACCAAGGCAGCCAAATCCCTCGATAGTAAGAATGCCGAGCTGGCTGCAAAAGACCATTGTATATAACATATGGAAGCCCAGCCGGAGTCACACAAACCGAGAAGTAAAAAGAAGGTTCGAGAAGGGGGTAATGATAAATTCGCAGGCATAGATGAGATTCTGAAAGCTCGTGAGGCCTCAAAGGGGGTCCCCAAACGAAGGAAGGTCGCCAGGGCAACGACGGCGGTAAACCCAGTGCAGGCAGTAGAGAGAGCACTCGAGTCAACACTGCAAGTCATTCACGAGCATGAGAATGAATATCCAGACACTTTAAACGGTTAAAAACGCTGCAAAGTGGCCAGTTTGCAATGTCATCTGGGTTCTGGTGATGAAGTTACATGATCTGTTGTGGGGGGTGATTCGTTGTGGGGTCATGGTGCCTACGCCACCAAGGGATATTGACAAGAAGTACCGGGATCAGGCACCCAAACTGGCCTTGATGGCCACGGTCAACTACGAGATAATGTGTCGCAGACTCATGCATGCGGGCAAGGAACAGGTTATCAAAGCTTGTAAGGACACGGGTATCAAGCAAGCGAATACTGGAAGGACCGACTATGATGCTTGCCTCCGGAATAAATCTACCGATATCGTCCACAAACTCTCTAACCTGGTGGCGACTAGACCGCTTGAGTTCGCCAGAATTGATACATGGAGTCACAATGTGGCTGGGCACATGGGTATCAGACATGTGGTACATTTCGTATTCATGGACTCTGGTTTCCATTGGGTGAAGATTATCAAGGAAAAGAGTGAATGGCTTCACTGCAATAAAGGAATGGAGGAGATGGGTGGAACTCTAGACAGGGTTAAAAGTAAAGGTGCTGGGGCTTGATTAGGGAACAGAGTTTGGATTTGGCTCCGAAGACTTCCAAAACGACAGGATCATCGCGTGGGGACGTCAGGAGGATATTGAGATCATGAAGACACCAGCTCATACTCCCTGGATGAATGGAGCCCCCGAACGGGCAGGAAGAGCGATGATAGAGAGAGCGAAGGCCACGATTATTCAGCACAATATTCCCATTCATTTATGGCCGCTGGTCGTTGATTCGGTCGTTAAGGTAATGAACCTTTTGCCAACAAAGGCTAACGAGGAATATATTAGCCCACACGAAGGCCTTAGCCGCGCCGCGGGCATCACGAATCCCAAACCAAACATCAAGCACTTGAGAACGTATTACTGCACAGCATATTACCACATCAAGAAGCAGAAGAGGGCACAAGGGGACAAGTTTGTCGAATACTCAAGGAGAGGCCATTTGGTTGGATATGCTGATTTGAATGGGAGGATCTTCTATATCTGGGACCCTAAACACAGGCAACTGATCAAAGCCAGTACTGTCAGATTCTTAGAACCGGAAGAAAATCAATCGCCAGAGGAGCAAGCCCTGGACCATGCGGTTGTGTTCTCTGATCAATCCATCGAGGATGTTGACAAGGTCTTGGAAAGTAAGAAGACGATGTGGATTACTGGGAACAGACCCAAACCCGTGGAGGTGATGGGAGGAGCTCAAGAAGGACCAAAGGAGGAAGGGAAGGAGGAAGAGTTGATGGAGGAAGCTGAGCAACCGGCGATTGAGTCGGTTATGGGTATCAAATCAGCGAAGGCCGGGATCCCAGTACTCCCTACTCCATAACCAAGCGTTACTCCAGTTCCAGAACCAGTACCACCGACTCTGTCACGGATCCCATTGCCAGGGGACCCATTATCACCATCCACAACAGTCTCGATGCCGTCGACGGTGCAAACAAACCCGACGGAGAAATCTTTAGGCCCGATGGGTCAATCCCCAGGTCCGTGTACGGAAACCCCAGGCCCGGAAAGGAGTGATATAGGACCGCCGTTTGAGACTCGAGGTCCAGAAGGAGGACGGGATACTCCGAGGTTGGTCTTGCAAAGGCCGGAGATAATAAGTAGGGAAGGAACACCGAGGACACAGCCACATGTATCATGGAGAGAAACACCATCAAATCAGGATATCGCACCCTCGATTGAACAAGATAACAAGGATGAATTCCAGTCGTTCGTTGAGGATGACGACGAATACGAGCTTTTCGATAATTCTCCCTTTGTGGATCCTCATAACCTGGATGGGGATGAGCCCAATCGATTGAAAAAGAATACAAGGAGAAGGTCGTCATCCCCAACCCCCCTGGCGATAGATATCCCTTCGAAGCCGCCCAGGATTCAAGCATCAGTAACGATTCCACAGCAAACCCCACAAAAACAGACCTCTACGGAACCAGAGTCGGCGACAACGGAGAGGTTCGAGACAATTATGGGGCCGGAGGCGCCAACAACGGACCAAGCTGGAGAAACTACGGGGGCGGAGGCGCCGGCAATGGACCAACCTGTGGCGAATCCGGGGACGGAGGCAACGAGGACGGCGCGGCCCAGGCAACAAGCGGCACCAACGTCAGGCTCAATGGTCAATCGATGGAAAGTGGTGGACAGCAACAATTGCCCTGTGGATGTGGAAATCCCCTAAATTCTATCATGGGTTGCCAGAGAGGGGAGTAGCGCAAAAGGACGTGGAGATACTGTGCTTAACCGCTGTGAAAGTCATGCATGACCTTGACCGTGAGACATCATCATCGATACCAAAGACCTATCGCCAGGCAAAGAAACGCGACAACTTTGAGTCGTACTGGAAGCCGGCCATGGGGAGACAGCTGGCAGCACTGGAGGAACGAGGCGTTTACGATTTGGTTCCCTTCGAAGGAGGAATGGAGGTTCTCCCCGGAAAGTGGGTATATGATGAAAAGGAGAATGTGGGCTTAAAGACAACCGACCCAAGGGCCCGCTGGGTCGCTTGCGGTAACTTTGAACAAGGCTCCTCCTGGGATATCGAAAATGTTCACGCGGCTGTAGCAAACGCAGCGAGCGTAACAATCTTTGGACTATCATGGCAGTCGTGGATCTTGAATGCCACCAGTTTGACTTCAACACAGCCTTCCTGAACGCTTTGATACCACCCGAGAAAAGATACTACGTGGAGCAACCGACAGGATTGGAGAAGGGACCGAGGGGTGTTAAAGGACTAGACATCGCGACCCCACAGCCGGTCATCCCCCACAACCGGTCGCATCCCACACCGCCATTGGCATGCAACCTTCTTTCTTGCATCAACCATAACTCTACCAAAACACCATCGTTTTGACTCGTTTCTATCGCGATGAGCTCGTCTTTGATTGACCAGGCGATTGCAGACATTCACAACGGACTTTCCCAGCGTGCAGCAGCCAAAAGTATGGGGTTCCCCAGTCCACCCTGTCCGGCCGCATTCGAGGCACCCCCACCAAGCGCGAAGCCAAAATATCAAGCCAGTGACTCTCTCCAACCCAGGAATTCTTCTTGTGCAAATGGATCTTGAATGAGGAGAAGGCTGGCCGGGCTCCCAACCGTCGTCAAGTGGCTGGGTTCGCTACATCGATATTGAAAAGAGGAGGAGATAAGGACAAGCTGGGGGCGCGATGGGTAGACCGCTTCATGACGAGGAATCCTGAGGTTAGGACCAAAATTTCTGGCCCTCTCGGGTCAGCGAGAGCTAGAGGATCAACCAAGGAAGAATTTACGGCCTTCTTCGACCATCTGGAAGCCCAGATTCTGGATAAGGCCATCATTCCAGCCAACATCACCAATATGGATGAACATGGTCTTCAGGAGTTGGAATCTAGGATGGCAAAGTGCYTGGGAGTGCCCTGAYAAAGAAGGCATACGTAACAACGACTGATGCAACAACCTGGGTATCTATTATCGAGTGTGGCACTGCARAAGGCAAGCGACTTACGCCTTGTATTGTCTTCACTGGTGCTTCCCTCCAGGGGCAATGGTTTCCTGACAATATGGACAACGAGCTCAAGAGTTGGAAGTATGCCAGCTCCCTTACTGGCTGGRGTAATTCAGAGATCGCTTTACAGTGGTTGAGGGAGGTCTATCTACCAGAAACGAAGCCTAACGACGATACTTGGCGCCTTCTTATACTCGATGAGCACTCGAGTCATCTTTCTGATGAKTTCMTCGTTGAGGCCTTCCAGCACAAAGTTCAGCTGCTCTTTTTACCTCCCCATACCTCTCATAAGACCCAGCCTCTCGACCGCTCTGTCTTTTCAGCGTTGAAGTCRTATTTCAGGGATTTGRCAAAGGACTTTGCTACCTTTGCAGCTTCTGCACCAGTAAATAAACAACGGTTTCTCAAGTGTTATCAGGAAGCCTCACGAAGGGGGGTGAGCTCCAGAAACCTCAGATCAGGGTTCAAAAAGACAGGAATATGGCCAATGAACAAATCTGTTGTCCTTGACGACCCAGAGGCCATTGTTGATGACGATGCCCTGCCCGCCCAGCCATCACCACCCAGAACACCACCAAACGAGGGTGTACCAAAGGACAACATCATTTTCCCGACTCCCCAGAAGTCCAGGGATATGATGGAAGGCATTCACAACAAGTTATCTGCCCTCGATCGTAATATTTGGACTGTTGTCACCAAGGCGGCCAAGTCCCTCGACCTCGACGTTAAGAATGCTGAGCTGGCTGCAAAGGACCATCGTATACAATATCTGGAAGCCCAGCTCGAGTCACACAAACCCAGGGGTAAAAGAAAGGTTCGCGAAGGGCGTAACGATGAATTTGCACGTATAGATGAGATTCTGAAAGCTCGTGAAGCCTCAAAGCAAGCCCCTAAACGAAAGAAAGTTGCCAGGGCAACGACGACGACGACACCGATACAGGAAGTAGAGAGGGCTCTAGAATTAACACTGCAAGTCCTTCACGAGCATCACGAGTAAATAAACATCTTAAACGGTTGAAATACCTGCAAAAATGGCCTGTTTTCGTTGTTGTTCGAGTTCTAGTGATAAAGTTACATGTGACCGGTTGAGGGGGATGACCGGGTATGGGGTCACGACTTCTAGTCTGCCTGCTACGCAGAGCACTATATGGTGTCAAGAGCAGCCCTCTTTACTGGTTCCAGATATCATTACCTATATTGAGGGGTCTGTGCTATGAGCTAATCAGCGACGATACATGCCTCTTTGCAAATGGGAAGAAGGGAACATTCCTGCTTTTATATGTCGACGACTTCCCAATTGCGGCGCCATCGGAAGTGGTAATCATTGAGATCAGGGACCAACTGCTCCAACACTTCAAACTGAAGCATATGGGAGAGGTGAGAACGTTTCTGGGATTCATATTGTAAGGAATCGAGAGGAGAGAACGGTATTTATTTATCTCTCAGGCTCGCTATACCAGATCACTACTGAGAAAGTTCAAATATGACGACTTGCATGGGGTCAATACACCATGGTCGCAAGAAGTAAAGGTTGGGGACCATAAGGCTGGCGACGAGTTGCCAGAGCAACAGAAAGCTGTTAACGTGTGGCTAGTACTGTGCCTTGTACCTGCCTTGTACTACCTTGTAGTATAGAAGGTTGATTGCTGAGGACATTATTCCTTCTACGGAATCAGTTAACTCAGTCCCCACAGAATGTATTAGAATATAAGAGGTTTTATCACTGTATTCTGGGATATTATAGTCTGCATTTTTTCCAGACTGATTTGTTATCACAAAATTTAACAGAAGCTTCTAGATGCTTAACATTCATGTATATAGAGACCTGTCCTCTCCTTCAGTCAGTCACTCCTCAAGCAAGCAAGCAGAACTTAAGCAATACAATATAGTTGTTTCTCACAGTGCAGAGTCCACTGTAATCTTCTGTCTTGAGAGCAGAGTCCTCTCTAAGACCTCTTTTACAACATCCTTCTATTGTATTTGCAACTACGTTGCTTCCTTCAGCACTGCTGTCGTACTTCCTGTGACGAACGGCAGTCTGATCTGCCTAAGTGGGATAGCTGAAGGTTAATACTATCAGAAGACGTTCGGTGAAGCCAAAAGGTTCACAACAAGTATGGTACGTTATACTAGTCTCAATGATAATGATCTGTTGACTAAAGTCGAACTATCTGACAATCTGAGCTCTCCAGTCGTCCCTTTATACTGCATCGTGAACTATCATGCTGCTGAAGTTCTTTGGCTCACTCCCTGAGTCTGGCTCGACTCGTGAGCCTGCTTATCTCCGTGAGCCCGTGTCTGCCTTCTTTTCCTGTCGTGGTTACACTGCCCAGCCTTCACGTGGCTGCAATGTGGCTTGGTTAGCCCGTGTCCTTCGCTTATAGTTTGTAACACTACCGCTTCCGCTCCGCTCTGCTACAAGTGCATAGTTCCCTGTAGAAACTCTGTACTGGTATTATCATTATAGGCCAGTCAGGGCATCGCAGCAAACAAAAGGTAAAACACTAGCCAAAACATCACTAGATCTAACTCTTCCTTCGAAACGTCTATTATTACGTCTAATAATCCTCCTACACTTCCCAATTACTTTCAATTGCTCTAATTACGCTATATAACTATCCCTTACTAGCATTACTATCGCCAACTATTGTGGTGGGGTCTGTCCCACCTCCATTCACTGACATTGTCATGTGGGCCCACCAGCCCGCACCACCATGTATTTTAGCCCTCCACATTTCTTTTCCTTTCTTGTCTTCCTAGTTCAGCACAATCAACACACTTCTTGTGCCCACGAGCCCAAGACAAGCCGATACCTAGGTCGGGAAGCTGAAACCCTAGGTCCCAGGCAAGATGCCATGGGGCCGCTCGACAAAATCCAAGGTCCGGGGCATAGGCAGGATACCCTGGGGTCGACACTGCCAAGGCCGGGGGGGACACCGGGAGCACAGCCTCGGGTATCATGGAGAGCAACACCATCACATCTGGATGTCGTCACCTTTATTGAACAAGGTGATGAGGAACGAAACGATCAGGATGAGTTTGAGCCTTTTGATAACTCTCCTTTCATTGATCCCCATGATTTGGACGAAGGAGAACCTATTCCGTCACGAAGAAACCAGAGGAGGTGGTCATCTCCAGATCCTCTGATTGATACCCCTTCGAAATTACCCAGAAATACGCCATCAACAACGGTCCCACACCAGAACCCATCGGAGGCAGAGGCACTGGGCTCCGCCAAGAGACAGACATCAACGGAATCGGAATTGTCATCAGCGGTTGAGTCCGAGGCAACTGCGGGGGCGGAGATGCCAACAACGGATAGGCCGGGGACTACAGCGGAAGCGGAGGCGCCTACAACGGACCAAGCTCAAGGAACTACGACAACACAGACAAATCCCTCGGGAAGACCCAGACGGCAGGCGGCACCAGGACCGGGCACCCTGACAGGGAGGCAGAAGGTGGATAGCAATAATCGGGAGGTGGATATGAAAATACCTATATTCTACCATGGCTTACTGGAAAGCGGTATAATCGAAAACGATATTGAATTTGTATGTCTCACAGCAGTCAAGTTGTGCACGACTTAGACTCCAAGTCTAGTATTCCAAAGAACTACAGACAAGCACGAAAGCTAGCCAACTTTACCACCTACTGGAAACCGGCAATGGAGAAACAGTTAAAGGCTCTGGAAGAAAGAGGGGTGTATGAGCTGGTTCCCTACGAAGAGGGAATGGAGGTACTTCCTGGCAAATGGGTATA
>RAON01000360.1:0-14038 GCA_009805295.1 Neurospora sp. FGSC 6877 | reverse complement strand
TCGGCCACTGACAATCCCCAGTCATTTCAGAAGCAACCACAGCCAACCAAGCAAGAAGCAGGGCGCCCGGATGAAGGACAGCGCCAGAAGGAAGATGGAGAATGGATGAAGGCATTCAGAAAATCCACATGTATACAGACTGCTAGATATCTAGATGCCTTGAAGCCTCGGGCGACAAGGCTTGATACGTATCTCAAGTACGTACCGATTCCCCTTTGGCATAAGAAGGCCTTGAGGCCCAACCTTCTCATGGAGGTTGGGAAGATCAACAAGGCTTTCGAGACCAAAGTAGTTTATCAGCTGAATTGAACTATTGTTCTAAGCCCTGAATACAGCCCTTGTCACAGATGTGTCCCAGCCCTCAAGCTCGGCGAACTGGTCTAGATAATCATAATACTTTTCATCGTCACTCTTGCCTTGTGCTCTCTTGACTCTCAATAGCTGTCTCAAGAAGCTGCACCTCTTGTCCACCTGATGATTGAATTTTTTTTGCATAAGATTGATGCAGTGCTTTAGTATGTTTTCCGCTTCTCTATGCTTTTTCAGGGGTAGAAGACTCCTCAAAAGGATTTCGTTGATTTCTAGAGTAATGGGGTGCTCCAGAAGCTGTAGCTGTTTGCTCTATTCAAGGACTTGGCGCAAGCAATCTGATGCCTCGCCATGCTTGCCTTGTGCAACGAGCGTACTACCAAGCAACACATATAACAACATGCCCYACGTRGGGCATGTAGAGAGTTCCGCAGGGTCCGGGTTTTTATGGGCGTGGTTTTCGAGCTCTTCGCGGAATATTTCCTCGGCTTCTTCGAATTTTCCTTTGTCAAGCAATACCAAACCGAGCATATGCAAGTAATCACCTCCTTTTGCGGCTTGTTCTGGCTCCACTTCCCCTGGAGTATATTTCGAGTGCATTTTCCGCAGCAACGTTTCAGCTCCTTCAAACTTTTCTTGCGCTTTCAATACGTGGCAAAGAGAGCTTACAGTCTGTTCTTCGGTACTGAAATGCATCAAGGTATCCCAAGCCTCGTCAGGTAAGTGCATCCGCCGCTCTAGAAAGGCACAGTATAAAGCCTTCTGCTCTGGATATTTTTTCATATACTCAAGAACAATTATGGTCTCGGAAATAAGCGTGAACACCGTGGAGGTAAAGTCTCAGGACGGAGCGTTGGAGATAAAACGCACCATGTGACCAACCGCACGTTCGACAGGGACATTCGGGCTTGATTTCTTCCATGTCGCCCCCTGGGCAAGTAACAGCAGAGCCTGTTTGTGCTCATCGGTATACTCATTTTCGTATTGTATAAACACATGGGGTGTAAATCCACAGAAGTAGCTTTTTACTGCCGTCAAGTTTTCGGCAGGGGCTACCAGCATGTCCAACTGCGCTGTAAACAACCGATTTGCTGTAGACGCTAGCGTGTCCTGAATTGTTTCGTTATGCTTCGAGTTATATCTATTTAATATGTTTATCCAACGAAGGACACTTGGTGTAGCCTCGTGTGCTTTGCAAAGCTTCGTTTCAGCTAATTTCGACGCCTTCATCAACAACCATTCCGATCTCGGCAGCGGCACCGACTTCACTACTGTATGTCCCTGATTCCTCGAGCAACTTGATCAATCTGACTGTATGAACTTCCTCAAGGCTATCAAATCAATTTGATCCTACCAGAGAATCAACATGGGGGGACAGGTCGCGGTATGATGCCCAATTTTCAAAATTGCCTATATCAAGTTCAAGATGCTCTGCATTCAAGAGGTGAATGAAGGTGCCTAGCCACTTCCCATTTAGAATCCTTTGACCTAACCCAGTGGCGAGTACAGGTATGTACTAAAGCGTGCATCTGAAGTGAGCGGGGGCTTAGTTGCCAACTTGTCCTGGTTGTCAGTCACGGGCACTACCGTGACTAGCGAATAACTGCACAACCTCGCTACGTCTTCTGCCAGCGGATCCAAACAATCCTGGGGTAGCTTGGAATGTGGGTGATAGGTCTCGAATTTCTTATAGTACCTTTCAAGTACCCATTCCCGAATTCCCCGGTGATAGAAGAAGCTCAGTAACGATAAAAGTTCGGAGGCCAATGGCCTTTCTTTTCGTATATGTTCGTAAGTAATTATCCAGGTCGTGAATACCGGACCTGAAACTTCGTCTTCGGGGAGGTGGTTGAGAAGAACTGCTTGGTTGTTCTCGCTCTGGCGGGACTGCTCTAAGTACACGCGAACGGACGCCCTTCCCGTTGGTACAAGATGGTTGATATATGCCGCTGCCTGAGTAATAGCGAGGGGAATGTAGTCGAGAGCGTCAACCGGGTTCTCTTCCCCGCTTTCATCTTCCACGGTAGGTAGTTTATGGCGTAACAGCTGCCTCGCCTGACCTTTGATCATTGGTTTAACTTGCCGAAAATGCAACCCCACCCCGAGACGCCTGACGACTTTCTCGCTTCGTGACGTAATCAGAATATTCCCATTTTGACATCGGCGGAGGAAGTCGAGCGGCTTTAATGCTGTCGAAGAAGCGGCCCCACTATCCGAGTCTTTGCGTTCGTCTGGTTTTGGGTCGAAAACGTTGATATCATCGGCATTGTCGAGAATCATCAGCCGTTGCCGGGTGTCAGAACGTAGCCAGTTGAGAACTAGCCGTAGGACATCAACTTTGACACCATCCCAGCCATTCAAGCTCAGTTCTTGTGCAATTTCGCGAAACGATCCGATGAACAATGCTTGGGTGCCGGCGTATACCCAGAGAACGTATGTTTGGGAAGAGGATTTCTGGGTATTACGCGCGTATCGGATGACGAGTCGTGACTTTCTGGTTACCACCGCATTAGCTCCTTTTCTTCTCACAAAGGAGTTAGCTAGAATGCACTTTAAGGTCATAACATCACATACCCTACGCCCCCGAAGCCGACAAGTGCAGCACGGCCCCCCTTGTTGTTTAACTCGATTTGCAGCCATGACATGATCTCATCCCGTTCGATGAAGTCATCGTCAGGCTGAAATGGAGCATTCAGAAAGGGTGCGGGAGTTGGAATTGTTTGGTGCTCACTTGCATTCCTAGAAATCTTTCCAGCCCCTTGGTAGCGGTTCAGAAGTGCCTTCGCCACCGACGCAGCGGTGGCCGCAGCATAACCCTGCCACACTGTGTTCGTGTGGCTGTCTGCGTAATCACACACGCCCTTGATGACGAGGCAAGGTAACACATCCCATACCCCTGCACCTTCCATCTCTAAGGCGATGATGTCCTTTTCGGCGTAAGTATCGCGGTGTTTGGCAGAGCGGACAACAGCATCTGCTGACCCCACGCGCCCTATGAAGACGATGGGCTGATTGGGTTGACCGCATCTCTTTCTTCGAACCAGATATCTGGCGTCACAGCCAATATTATCACACGAAGTTTCCCATGATGACTCGCGTATCAACCCTTGCGCGCAAGGAAGGCACACTGACGCAGGGCGGTGATGTTTGTGTTCGTATGAAGCTTTGAATAGTCTGTCCTTGTCTGTTCCTGGGTATGTATATCGGGAGAGCTGGCCGCTGCACTCCTGAAGCTTCACCAGGTTATCGGCTGCCTGTCTCTGAAACTCATTGCGGATTCTCATTTTCTCCAAGCTCTTGAGCAGGCCCCGAAGATCCCTGTTCGGCCTGCCGAACGTATCCTCGACACCACTTTTGCTGAGAAAACGATTCGGTAGCTGTCTTCCGAAGTCGTAGTGATTCAGAGTGCTGCTGATGACCACATCTACAAGGACTATTTCCTCGCGTTCCCCTCCGACGTTGGCGAAAGGCATGCCGCCACAAACACCGACCACGAGGACTAGGGAGATATTCGGGTAACTTGTAGCGACGCCGTGTGCTGCCGCGGCTGCATCAACTTTCCCCATGCTGGGAAGGACAACGAGGACTAGGTTGAACTTTCCAATTCTGGCTAGCTCATATGTGTTCGAGTCGCTCGGAGCCCTGCCGTATTGGGTTTGATCGTCCCCATCCGTTCAGAATTCATCGACGAGCAACTCAACGGCGTACATTTGCGGGTAAGTGCGCTGATTATCGCAATCTCGAAGTCGTCCCGGCTTGCCGGATGGGAATAGGCCGGCTCATTGCCCGTTCTCGCTGGTGCAGCCATCGTGCTTGACTCGTTGACGATAACAACTCTTGTCGACAAAAAGGCGTTTGCATCAACGACGGCGTTCGGGATCGAGAGGCTCCCAGTGACGGGCGAAGGATAAGATGTCTGATAAAGAGGTGTGGACAGAAACACGCAGCAACAAGTCGAGGAGTAGTGAGAGAGAGGAGCACCTGGCAGAGCCTCCCGCCTCAATACGGTTTGGTTGTCTTGACCGCAGAAGAGATGTCAGTCAACATTGTATCGGGCAGAGAACGTTGGGCATCAGGTACAGCTCAGGTAGCGAACCAAGAGAGGAAAAGCGTCAAATGCGGGACGGGAGACACTGAGGGAGGCCTCTCCTCAGCCTCACTGTTTGGGCTGTTCTGAGTGGACATAAAAGTAAGCAATATCATGACGACCAGCCAACACCATCGATTGGTGGATCATATCTGGCGGTCAGATCCGTGACAAAGTTCATCGGGAAGACCGATGGAAAGAGCAGATGTGAAAGGAAAAGAAAACCGGCAAATGAAATGACCGTAGAGATGAGGGTGCCTTCTTCAGCTATCGTCATCATAGACTGCTTGGTGCTGAGGAACTGTATACTTTAGAAAGTGGTGGGCATTCTGATGTGGTGTGGACGCGACCGGGACCGGGACGGCGGGATCTGGATCAGTAGGTATCTCGGCTTTAGTGGGGCCGGGGTTGTAGGGACGGAGGGACGGAACTAGGCCGGTTCCGTGAACGGGGTCGGAGCCAGATGGCCCAGAGGACTTGATTATCTCGCGAGGGAGTCACTTACTGGGAAGAGTGGAGTGTCCGAAGTTGAGAGGCCTCCGTCTGTGAAGATGGGGTCGGAGGGCGATGAACACCTAAAGGAGTTGGTGTTTGGAGTTAGGTCGTACGAGCTCGAGAGCGGCCGCTAAAAGGTCTATTAGCACGTTAGCGTGATTAGTGTGTTTTCTTCATACATAATATTCTTTGTACTATCAGAATCATAGTGGACACGGTCCAGTTCATGCATTTGACCCACCAAATACACTCTTAAGGCTAACAGCTTCATGTGCATTGTCTGTTAGTGGACGTCTGCGATGCAAAAGCTTCTGCACCACCGTTTACATCTCCATTTGCATCATCATTTTCACCTCCATTTTATGGCAAAAGTTGCCCAAAATACCTTTTAGCTTTCGAAACCTCCTCATCAGACTATTAGGCCTTTACCTTCAGCCCTTCTCAACCAAAAGAAAGATACCACCCTAAAAGACCGACACTAATTCCGAGCTCTCGGAAATCAAGCAGCTCCTCCTCTCTCTAGGTAATTTCCGACCTCCATGCCCTCAAATCGGACCTAGCAGAGCCAGAGCCAGAACCAGAACCAGAAGGGCACGTCGCCCACTTGCGCCAGCTGCGCAGCTCGCAACAGCGCAGCGTCATCCCGCCCGAAAAAGCGCTCAGAAACATTGAGACAACACTGGCCGCAAAGTGCGCGGCACCCAGCCGGCGACGTTACTACTTAGCAAGGAGGGGAGTGAGACAGATGATGATGATGATGATGATGATGAGCATGACGTTGATCTAAGTCCTAGGGGATTAGGAGGCACACGGGAAGACGAGACGCCCCTTGACCTGGCTGTGTGGGATGCTGTGAATGGGGTGGCTGTTCCTTTGTAGCGTATTGTCGGTGAAGGAGATCCTGACCCTTACTAAACCAACCTTCGAGAAGCTGTTTCGAGATTCCGGGAGTGTGGGTGCTTCCATAGGAGTCCTGCGCCATAAACAACAAGACTTCCTCAATGTGGGGGCCAAGGGTCTTTACCTTGTCTCTGAGCAGATTCTTGGCCTTCATGTACTCGCAACAATGCTCGATCGCATAATCTTCCATCGCTTTGGCCATTTGCGGGGAGAGTTCACAGCCGGGGTGGGCGGGGATGGGAGATGGAACGAGGACGGTTCCGTCCGGTCCGGTTATGGTGCGCGTGGATGTGCCCGCGATGCCCGTGACCGTGGTGATGGTGAGGTCTGTGGCTCTGTGAGAAGATTCTGGGCGTTTGCTGCACAGACCGCTAGTCCTTTGCCCTGCAGGCACCCTCTTTGACAGCGGTTCTGGCACTTCTCAGAATCCCCTCCTTTGCAGACCTTCTTTCTCTTTGTATCGCCAGCTCTATATAGCTGGCGATCCCTTCCAGCCTCAATTAGCTGGATCCCTCAATAAACATCATTCCCATCATTCGTGATTCACCTCATATATAGTCTTTTGGGATTACTGGGTGTTCATATGCCCCTGATATATGGTGAAGGGAAACACGCCTTTATCATGCTTCAGCATGAGCTGATACGGACTTATGACGATGAGTCAATTTTCGTTTGGAAATCTCGTCGAGATTCCCTACGGCCCGGAGAGAAAACACCCGCATTTCGAGCTGCAAGGAGCAGCAAGCAGTTAACACGGACGCCATGGCTCATTCAACGCCTTACGCATACTAAAGGTACGATTGTGTTTTACCTACATCAATAATTGATTGCCCGTGTAACTGATACTCAATCCCCAGGCTGGGATCTGGCAACAATTCTACAATACGGCGATGCTACCGTCTTAGCCCCTTCGCCGAGATGCTTTGCGGGTTCAACCGGGCTCCAAACTTACCGTAATGACGCCCGGTTCCGCTTTGAGATGACGAACGCGGGGCTCAGCATCAACACCGAGTTATTCAGAAGCGTTGAATCCGTGAGATATACTGGGACGGTGTATCTAATGCGGTTGAATTGCTCACAGGCGCCGCCCACTCACATGGCACACACGGTAGCCAGCGCAAAGGTGCTCCTTTTGCGAGGTGTACATTTCGACTCAGTTTATAGGTCCGACCAGTTGAACAACCACAGTTCTGTCCCCACCGTTTTCAGAAAGATTGGTCCTCAATCCTTTCACTGGCAAAGCGTAAACCCCGGCCTCTGGGTCAGTCTGGGCCGTCACGACATTCTCATTTTGAACGAAGCGGCAGGGCCATCATCTCACTCGTCCAGTCCCAGCTTTGCAAGCAGGTATTTCAGCATGGTCAACGGGCTCTACACCAACAGTGCCACGCGCGGGCTCCTCTTCCGCCAAGCCAAAATTGGCATCTCCTACAGCGCGCTGGAGCATCTTATCGTCAGAACCGTGACATCTTCTGCGTCCCGTACCGTTACGCGGACCGCTGGCACCCGTGAGGGCACCAACTGCCACAGCCTGGTGGTGGCACGGCCCTCCCTTCGATTGGAGAAGAACAGAAAGAGCCCGTGGATGTCGAAGGACAGGAAGAGGCCGTGAACGTCGGCGTGACCGTGCCGCTGGAAGAAATTCCAGCGCAGTGGTCTAACCCCGACTGGTTCGGAGAGACCTTCACCGTTGAGGGCTTCTCGCTCGACGTCATGGCCCAGGGGCCTAATGCTCTCAACGCCATGATGAACCGCGACAACAGCATCCTCACCAGCGCTCTCGAACTCACGCTGCGTAAGCGCAAGACCCCTTTTGCACAAGGCGCGCTGCGTGTGGCATCGTACGCCCGCACCGAGGCATCCACCAACCGCTGCATCGTAAAAACGTTCATTGACAGCGAATACTTGCGCCTTGGCTATTTGGCTGAGGATATGCGCTGCCAGGCGCTGTGCAGGGCGTTTGCGCTCGAGTTTAACGCGCTGTTGGATGACTTCCACGAGCACTGGATCGACTTTATTGTAACGGCGTGCCTCAACGGGGGTAAGAACTGTTCAAGAGACGAGTGTATGTCCATCAAGCCGTATCTCGACGGCGAGGTTGTCAAGTACAACAATAACGCTGGCTACGTCAACGAGGACCTGGGCACCAACCCGTCGAACCTAGCGGCGCAGGCGTTCTCGCACTTTACGTTTGAGCGCTCACGGGGCCGCTTTCTCGTGTGTGATCTGCATGGCGTCGGGGGGATGATGAAGAACCCGGCCATCCACACGCTGGACCCCGAGCGGTTCAAGCTTTCCGGAACGAACCTGGGATCCGAAGGGTTCCTTCTTTTCTTTGCATTCCACGGGTGCAATTCAGTGTGCCACAAACTGGGGCTGAAAAGCAGCGGCGAGGGCCTAATGGAAGAGATGGACGGAGTGGGCGGCATGGTCTTCACGGAGGACTGGCCAGCCATGCCGGATATCGTGTGCTGTTCGAATAAACTGTGGGGCAGGATTTTGCGCCGGGCTAAGAAGAACCAGTCGGACCACTGCCCGGGCTATCACTGGTGCGATGAATGTTTGCCGCAATTGGAAACGTCCAAGTTGAGGCAAATGTGCACTGGGCCAGGCAGTTGCCACGACTTTGAGGTGTCCCGCTTCTTCTTTGAGTCGCAGGGCAGGGCCACGCCGACAAAGTGTGTGGAGCACCGTGAGGGTGATGTTGTCGAGCCAGGGACGCATACACGTGATGATGATAGTGGAGTGGGCTCAGGAGGGCATGCGGGAGGGAAGGGAGGAGGAACAAGTGACGGTAATAGGAACAGCGCGACATCACTCGCTGATAGCGTGGTGGCCAACCCAAGTTTTTCGAAAAGCTTCAAACCGGCGACTGTGGCCTCGGAGTCTGACTAAAATAGTAAGCGTAAGAATGGCTCTATGTTCAGTGGAAATATCATTTCGTGTAAAGAATAAAGAGGAGGACAGAAGCAAAACAAAACCGGCGAGGGAATAATGAACTGAAACAAACCTGCAAAAGTCAAGTTGCGAGTGGGTGAGCTGTGTTCGAACTATCAAACGCAGCGCTGTTTAGTGCTTGCCTACCACCTCCATCTTCCTACGGAGCCACCCCAATGTACGTACCGTCACACTGTCACAGGATTACCTGTGATTGTGCCTGGCACATGCACGGCTCCCGCCATGGGACCACTCGTGCATCCGCGCCAGTAGGTCTGGTGTGACTCGGGCTCTGGGTGTGGCTCACCCCTACCCTATATCACCAGACTGTACACACTCCTCCTCCCCCTTCTCTCCTCGTACAACTACGCATATCCAACCTACCCCCTACCTTTCGCCTTGCCCTGTGATACACACACCCCCTCCTAAGTTCATAAAAGTTACTAATTCCTTCTTGACTCTAAGTCTCTAACCATACTAGAATCCCAAGCTACTCAAGTCAATAATGCCTTTGCCAAGCGCATTGTAGTTGATCTCTCCGGTCGCCTCTGGGTGACCAAAGCTGTCCCACTGTTCCGAGGCATATACATCCGTGAGCAGTTGCTCCGCGATGTTCACGATCTCGCCCTCATCACTCAACAATTGATCCTCGCCGTCATCGCCAAGTAAAGAAGGTGGCGATGCTGAATTCGACTCCGATGACATCAATCCAAGGCTGGATGTCATAAGTAGCCCTTCGTCTGGATGAGACCTTGGGGCTGCCTTGGTCTTTGAAGAATTGGCAGTCTTGCCTTCCGGCTGCTGTGTTGGAAGGCGAATCCCCTGGTTCCATTGGAAGAAGTTGTCCTTGTCCCAAATCTGTTTGATGCGTCGCAACTTCTGACGATTATTGCCATAGTACACCCTCTCACTAGCATCGGGCTGGATAGCAGCGTCAGCAAAGTTGATGAAGGCGGCACAGCCCATGACGGAGAACGGCCTCAGCTTGTCCTTGAACTTCTGCATGAACTCGCGCATGTCCATCTCCAACCACTTTTCCTGCCACTCGATCATAATGTATGCGTGGTACGTGCAGTCACGCCAGCGGAACGCCGTCTCCGACCGCTTCTTTGCGTTGGCCTGCCCGCCCGCGTGGATCCAGGTGACTTGCAGCAGACCAGATTCGCCGTTGAACTCGCGCCGGAAGGCGGCCATCTCTTGTCGGATGATGGCGATGACGCTATTGATTTTCGAGGCGTCGTCGTTCCTGAACACAAAGGAGGTGTAGAGCTTGTGCGAGATCTCAGAACCGGAGGGAAACGACTTGATGGTTTCCTCGGACCACTGCGACGCCAGAGTTTCGTGCAAAAAACGGGTCGATTTTTCCTCTAGAGTGCGGCGCTTGAGCTGCTTCGCGAGCTCTTTGTGCTGCACTTTGTCGTCGATCAGCGCGTCGAACTCCTTCTCGCTGCCGTCATAATACACAAGGAAGCGCACGCCGAGCTCGCTGTTGCTGGTCTGTTTGAGATCACAAAGCCACGAGCTGTCGATCGTGAGACTATCCGGCCAATCGGTCGTGTAAAACCGCCCCATTGTTTCCATGAACTCCTCCATAGCCTTTTTGCACGGGCTCGGAAACCAGGTATACCGTCCCGCTACCACAAGCCCTTCCTCGTTCCTCAAGTGGCTGAGGGCCATCTTGAACTCGACAACCACACCGAAATTCCCACCTCCCGCGCCACGCAGCGCCCAAAAGAGCCTGCCCTTGTCCGAATCCGCCTTGTCCTCGTCGCTAACGGTCACGATGCGCCCGTCGGCAGTTGCAAGCGTGACCTCCTTCAAAGTGTCGCACCCCATTCCAAAACTCCTCGTAAAGGGACCCAATCCGCCTCCCAACAAAAACCCGCCGACGCCAACGGTAGGACACCGCCCACCGTTGATAATAACACCATTATGTCGGCCGTTGACCAAAGCCTTGTAAGCATGACCCCATAGCGCACCGCCCTGCAGCGTGACGAGGTTATTCTCAACGTCAAGATCGACCTTTTTCATCCGCACCAGGTCGAGCAGGATGCCCTCGTTGGTGGTAGAGAAGCCGGCATAGGAGTGGCCGCCGCATTTGATGGTCACGGGCACGCCGAGTTTCTTCGCTTGCTTGATGACGTAAGCGACTTGGTGAGGGTTCTCGGGCTGGACGACGCAGGCTGGACGCGTGAAGCGGTAGAGCAGGTTGGCGGTGGCGACGGAGCGTTCGTATTCGCTGGCTTTGGGACCGGACATGGAGGGGGTGAAGGTGGGGATTTCATGGGTGAGGAAGTCGGTGATGATGGTGGTTTCTGCCATCTTCTTCATATCGAGGGCCATTTTTTCTTTAACTAATCGATTGAAAACGCCCTGATATGATGTGTGTTAACGACTGGACCGCGTGGCTAAGGTTTGTGTGTGGGCTCGGGTTGAGATCTCTCACTATTTACCTAAATGTTGTCTGATGTCTGTTTTTCACTGTCCGTTCTCAGCAGAGTAAGGCCCATCATAACAACATGGAAGTTAGCTTTTCTTCCAATTTGACGACTTCCCGCCAATATATATGTAAGGTCTGCTCCAGTCGCGAAAGGCCACGGGCCTACAGACTGGTCCAGGCCAGGCCATCTCCGAGAATATCATCAGCTCATCGGCTGCTATGCTGGCGCACATACGGATCCTTCAGCTTCGTTATGACCGATTGGCTTTCGGGCTTTATGTACACCTTTCAGCTTAAACGGTCGATGAAACCCTCGCCTCCACCAAAATGCCGCCGTTCAGCTGAACATTTGTCGCCTGCAAAGGTCTTTTTGGGACTCAAGAGAAGTGTATGAGACCAGAAAAGGCTAGCGTTCCCGATGGGACTAGTTGGATCTATTGGCATATGAAAGATCTAGATTCAGTCCCTCCGGGGTCACATTTATGTAGTGTACGTGGTACGGCCAAACAAACTGAATAACAAACCTGAACCCAGGGCGTCGTGCTTTTGGGGTGCCCGCATGACCGCATCTATGGTGGGGTATCCCTAGAACGCTACAGAACTTCTAGAACCAACATCTTCCTCCTACAACGAAAAGTCTTGGCGCCAAGTGTTAGTGCTAACACTGGGTTGCCCGCAAAATCCCTAACACCACCAAAATCGCCGTTTTCACGGTCGATATTCTAACCACCAAAAATACGAAAATGTCTACGCCTTCGCCCCTNTCTTGGCGCCAAGTGTTAGTGCTAACACTGGGTTGCCCGCAAAATCCCTAACACCACCAAAATCGCCGTTTTCACGGTCGATATTCTAACCACCAAAAATACGAAAATGTCTACGCCTTCGCCCCTTGGGGCGCCCAAACCGCCTCTACTGGTTTTAATACCGGTAACTCCATTGCCGGACACCCTTTGCGTCCCGCCCCTGCCCTCCACGACGGCGCAGTCGGCCAAGAGAGCCCGGACTGCAGACGAGGAAGTCCGTCCCGCCCACGCCACCACCGCCTCCCCTGCTGCTTCCGGCCCCATCACGTCCTTCGCTGGGACCCTCCTCTCTGAAGCTCTCGCTAAAGCGGACGTCTACCGCTCCTTCGCCGCCTTCCTCGACACCGAACTCGCCCGCCTCTCCGTCGTCTCGCCCGCTCACGCACGTGAAGCTGACCACCTCGCACGAACCATCACCATTGCCCTGCAGAAAAGTTCTGCTTCTTCACTGCCCTCGCCTACCCCGGACTCCACCGCCCCAGCAGGCAAGAAGGTTTCCACTTCCTCCGCCCCGATCAGCAAAGGGAAAGGGCCCGTTTCCTTCGCAGAAGCTGCCGCCCGTGGTGCGAATTCCACTCCTGCCTCCCGCTCTACTTCCTGCTCCCACTCCAGCCCCACCCGTAAGGCTACGCTGCCCCAAAGTGACGGCCGCGTCTTTCTTCGACTAGATAGGGACTCCCCTTTTGCCAACAACGACGCCTTCGCTATCCGCAAGGAAGTTCAGTCTCTTCTCCGCCTCGCCCCCACTGACATAGGCACACGCCCGCCCACGCATTACAGTATGTTTTGATAATATATCGGTTTTAAGAGGCCTTCGCGGCACCCCGGCGACATCATCACAGGCAGCCTTCCTCGACTTTAGAGATACCCGGAAATCGTACGGCCAGGACTTGGTGGACGTCCGCTGGGTTCCCGGCCACAAGGGCATTACGGGCAATGAAATCGCTGACGGGCTTGCTAAAGCGGGCGCTGAAGGGGGAGAGGTGGTCAACGGAGGTCTGGCTACTCTTGCATATTCAAAGCGGCTAGCCGAAAAGGAGACATGCACGGATTTCAGGACATGGTGGGCAGAGAACAAACCAGAGTCGTATGCAGATTATAGGCTGGGCGTCTCTACTAAGCCTAACGAGGAGTTGGAGCTGGACAGGCGCTCCCTGCACCACCTTCTGGCAGCTAGATCAGGCCACGGGGATTTCAAGGACTACCACGAGCGCTTCGAGCATGAGGACGTCCTGCTAACATGCTTTTGTGGAAGCTGGAAGAATCCCTTCCACCCCTTCTTCTGCAGGAAGGCGTACGCGGTCTCCCCAGTCACAGGCGAGGCGGCTACGCGGAAGAATCTCTCCCTTGCTATTGGTATTTATTGGCAACAATTTATTGCTAGAATACAGACCTCCCACTTCTTTTCGTGGACTTGTACAAGGAAGGCTTGGCGCCAGACACTCTGGCAATGGAGTTACCGGTATTAAAACCGGTAGAGGCGGTTTGGGCGCCCCAAGGGGCGAAGGCGTAGACATTTTCGTATTTTTGGTGGTTAGAATATCGACCGTGAAAACGGCGATTTTGGTGGTGTTAGGGATTTTGCGGGCAACCCAGTGTTAGYRCTAACACTTGGCGCCAAGACAGGGGCGAAGGCGTAGACATTTTCGTATTTTTGGTGGTTAGAATATCGACCGTGAAAACGGCGATTTTGGTGGTGTTAGGGATTTTGCGGGCAACCCAGTGTTAGCACTAACACTTGGCGCCAAGACTTTTCGTTGTAGGAGGAAGATGACATAAATACGGGTGTCCGGTATCACTAGGCTCTACTGCAATTTGCAGGTTCCACTCGAATATACAGCCCTACCCGCGCCACGGCCCCATAAGTGGTGCAAGCTACTAGGCCGCTGCTAGTACACTATTGCCACCCCTGTAGACCTGTGACGAACGGCAGTCTGATCTGCCTAAGTGAGATAGCTGAAGGTAGTAACTATCAGAGTCGTTCGGTGAAGCCAAAAGGTTCACAACAAGTATGAGCGTGATACTGGTCTCGGTGATAATGATCAATTGACTACTGTCGAACTATCT
>RAON01000359.1:0-11998 GCA_009805295.1 Neurospora sp. FGSC 6877 | reverse complement strand
CCTTTGGCATAAGAAGGTCTTGAAGCCCAACCTTCTCCTGGAGGTTGAAAGGACCAACAAGGCCTTCGAGACCAAAGAAGATTATTAGCTGAATTTGAACTATTGTTCCAAGCCCTGATCACAGCCCTTGTCACATCACGCCATCAGGAACGCAGCATGAGCTTCGCTTTCACGGTTCGATTTCATGGAATTCGACTACGTTGTCCCCGTTTGCGCCATCTCTCTTAGACCATGTTGCCATTCAGCCATCTTGCCCTTAAAAACATCCTTTGATGACATCTCTTGATCCGGGAAACCGCCAGTGGACTCTCTCATCTTCCTGGCAAATTCTCACCTGCTTCTGCAACATCTCGTCACTCACGGTGGACATCAAAGGGCTAATATTCGCAAGTTGATGTATTTCTTTCTCCTTTCACATCTTCACTTCAAACTAGGACATACTGCGGCAAACACCTTTGCTTGCGTGTTCAATGTCCATCTAATACCCATTAGGTGCCCGATATCCCGTTCAAAATTCACATTAGCTTTGTGCTTCAAATGGCCGTAGTGACCTGAAATGATATCATAGGATTATTTGCAAATTTCTCCCGCCCCGGCCGCACGACGGCCGTTGCCAACCTGAAAGGAAAATGGGTATTCCCGGGGAAAGTGGACCAAACTGACACTTCATCCGTAGTCCGTAGTCCCTACGTACTTCAGCCGGTAAATACCTCTAGCAAGCCTGTCAGGAAAAGGTCCGCATGAGTACCGAAGCGATCATTTCTGGTCTCCTTCAATCACTTCATCGCGTTGTTCGTAGGTGAGTGTCCGGATATGAAGGAGTGCCTTGACCTGCCCGTTTCGCTTCATCAAGTAGCAAAGCTTGGATCCAAGTGCCGCTGGAGACCCATTAACTGGCTGTCGTGGAGGTTTCCGTGTACCCTACGTGATTCAACTTCCAGAAATCACGCTCGATCATCAGCTGTCAACAGCCCTTGTGTTACTTATCATTATTCGGTTCCTGGTCAAAAAAACGCATTCCCTCTCCTTTATCCATTGACATTCTCGGTCTTTCTCCCCATTTGCAGGAGCACCAAATTTGGGAACATCACTGTGAGAATAAGGGAGCAGTGTCGGTGGCTTGCTGAACCCTGGTCTGCTGGATCGCCAGAAAACAATTTTACGTAGACCATTGACGGCGGAAACTACAAGGAATCAGTGGCATTGTAGAAGGAAAGCCGCGCTGACAGCCAGGCGGCGCCATTTGACTCGTTAACTTCACAGTCCTCTGATTTATCTTGATTTCTCATGCAGATGTGTCAGCTGGTGGGAGTGAACGAACATCAGCGTGGTGTTCACGTTGGTGTATGGCGTCGACTCATCACAAGCAAGGCACACATTTGTATTCCAGGATCACAAGGCATAGAACTTTAGCTTCAAGAGATACGTTTTTTCGTTGACTACCTGACTTAGCTAGCACTACCCAACTGCCTGCTATGAACCCCATTGCTTCAACCATTCCACATCTTCCCGGATGGTGCCCTTTCCCTCTACCAGACTGGAGGTCTTCCACTCTTCTTGCCAGAGAAGTTGGGATATGTGTGAAATGTCCCCATCAAAACCTTTTCTTCGCTCGCCATCTTTAGCTTCTGGCGAATCTCCGTCAATTTGGCAATCACAGTTTTTCGAATCTCCTCCTTCTCCTGGCTCCACCCCCATCCCCAGTTAATATCGTCTGTCGATCTAACACTGAACAAGGACTCCACAAACTGCAATCGCATGGTCTTCTCAATCAATCCAACGATTTGAGGCGTCCTGACGGGTATGATACCCTCGTAACCAGCCAATGGCCTTCTGTTGAGGATGTTGGCAAGGTCGATATAGCGACGCTCTTCCCAAGAAATTGAGTCGAAGATGCATTGTAAGATATCAATGCCATGCTTGTCTACCGCGTTAAACTTGTTGCCAGGCCAGGCTGCCACAAAAGAGCGCAGCACGCTGTCTGGACTCTTTCCCCCACCAGTCTCCTCCCAGTCATTCCAAGGTTCCAACTTATACTCTCTCATTGGTTCGAGGGTTTTCCACTCGCGGGCATAGAGCTTCATAGCGCAGTGAATCGCGATGTCCCCATTGCCGTTGATCTTGGTAATGTGTGCACCAAGGTCAAGAAGGCAGCGGAGCATGCCGGATGAACTGGCATTGCAGAGAGCCAGAAGTGTTGCGGGTGTCTCAGGGATACTGAGTAGTATCCTATTGACATCGACTCCAAATTCTTTGACCAGGAGCTGCACAAGCTCCTGTCGCTCCAGTAAGTGTATGTCACTGTCGCTGGTGGAATCAGGATATCCGGTGTTGTAGGAGCCCCTGTGACTCTTGGGAAGTAGAACAGAATGCCGGCTGTAGCTTGCACTGGAGAGGTTGGTGATCGAGATACCCCTCTCAAAGCTATATAAGGCAGCCGAAGTGAGCGCAGCGTGAAGAAGGTAGCAGAGTCGCTCTGTGGTGAGGTGTGTATACGCACGAAGGTGCAAAAGATCGATAGCTACGGCACATCTGCCTTCTGCTACAGAGCGGACAATGAGCTCAAAGTCGATATCATTTTGAGCATCCAGTCTTGCGCCCATCTGCACCAACTTCCGGATAACTGCCCGAGGGTGTTTTAGCATAGCGTGCGCCGCGTGATGGAGCGGGTTCCGGCCGTCGCAGTCAGTCGCATTCATGAAAATCCCGTTTTTCCCTGCAAAAAATTCCACCAGATCGATACGGCCCAGACTAGCAGCAATGTGCAACGCCGTTGCGTGTGGATTACCAGGATGATCGTCGTCTGGTTCGTCAGGGCCTAACTGAAACCATTCGGGGTTTTCGGGAGGCTCTTCCTCTTCCACTCCTTGGAGTGGTTCCAACTCTCCGCCGTCTTCAGGCAGTCCGTCGTCTGAGTCATCCGAAGCATCTTCCATGCTGTCTGCGATGTAAAAGGCATAAGTGCCACGGCGTAAGAACAGTTTGATTATATCCTTGTTTCCGTAACACACAGCCGTGTGCATTGGGAAGAATTCCTTGGGACAGGATCCTAACGAATGCGCGCAGGCTTCACCATGATCGGATATTGAGCAAAGCCCAAATGACCGTTCGTGAAAGCCCGCCCTAGCCTTTATCAAAATTCAGCTGCGGCTACCTGGTTTGTAACGGCGGCTAAATGGAGGGCTGTACCCCACAAGACCTTCTCCCGGCTCCCGGGTACTTCGGAGTGCCGCGTGAACGTTGACGGATCACTCGGGTGCAACCTGCAGTTATGGGAATCTAACTCCCGCTCAAAATGACTATTGGATTGGCCAGAATGGAAGTTAAAACGAGAGACTTGGCCCACGTGTGTTTCTTGTTCCATCGCGTTTTTCATGCACTTGATGTTTCCGGTCAAAGCCCCCCAAGCTAGGGCGGTCGGGTTGCCGGATTTCGCATCCAACCTGTATAGAATTCGGTTGAAGAATGGCTTCAGCTCACGGCAAGTGACGGCCAATGACGCAAGTGTCGAGAAATCATGGCCAAGGATGTCGGCGATCATGAACAGAATCTCATTTGGGAGGTCAGGAAGTGATCTAGCCACTGGCCGGGACAGCTCCTGAGAGTCCATGTTGAAAGAGAGGTGGTCGAGTTGTTTGACGTTTGGCTGTTATATAAAGTGTCTTGTTCTCAATGTGTGAGTTGATGATAATCACCAGGAAGTGTGTGTAGAGGGTAGACATACCTGCTGCTTTACGACAGCCGCGAAGTCAAGATAGTGATTTTGGGTTGGATAACAACAAGAGTTTTGCTGCTTGCGGAAGCCAAAGGTTGGTAGATAGAGAGTTGCAGTTGGTTGCTGAGGGTTGGGTTGAGGTGTGGAAAGAGGAGAGGGGGAAAAGATGGACGCGGATTTCAAGAGACTTTATACTCCAGTGGTAGAGAAGCAGTGCGGCTCAGGGACAGCAATGTCTACTTCACCTGCACGCTAGATTGTCACCTTCACCGAGCTGCTTGGCTTCAATCTTTAGCAGATCTTCTACATAAGTGGACCCTTGAGGGAGTGAAGGACTGTTCTGTTCGCACCAGGAGTGGTTCCCGCCCACCATGTTCCATTCACCGTCGATGTGTAAGACCAAGAATCGGGCCGCCTGCGGGTCCTGTGGGACACGGAATCAAAGTCTCGGGCAGGTGTCATGATCTTTCTCGCATGGGACGATTCGGACTCTCCACAGGAATACCAGTGACGGGTCTTAAGGACCAGAAGGGAACAGATGAATGGTACCTAGGGAGATGGAAAGGCCCTTCACCAGTCACCGATACAAGACGAAGTGAATGGAAGTGGAGACTAAACCTCAGAGGAAGTGAAGTGAATTAAAGAAATCCATCGAAGAATGGATGCCTTGGGAACTTCACCATGTGGCGACTGAAAACCTTGGACGTGCAGCTACCAAGCACTGAGGTCCACCGTAAAACACATAGAATTCGAGTGAATGGCATCTGCAGAACGATGACAGCCAGTCAGGCAAGATCTTAGGAGTATCTGAAGGTAATGAACACGGGAGAAACTCCGCAAACGTAAAAGTACGAAGGCAAACAGAGAGAAGATTGCTCGTACCTGTGTTGTTGTTGGAAAAATGTTCACGGAGGCATATCGTGCGCCATCTACTGGGTGACATATGTCCAGACTGTAACACTCCAGTTCACGAAGGAAAACACCCTTCCTCCGCCCTGGGCGGAAGGTGCAATAAGTAATCAAAGTGATCGAGGTACTACGCTCCGTTGCTTTCTTCATGATTTCCAGATTGCCCGTCAGAGCTCCCCAAGCTAGAGCAATCGGATTGTCCGACTCCGCATCTAACTTGTAGATTGTCTTGTTGCATTGCTGGTGAAGACGGCATGAGAGGGCCAACGCGGCGGATGCAGAGATATCATTACCGAGAAGGTCGGTGATCATCAAAACGAGCTCCACAGGAAGATCAAGAAGCGAGAATTCTCTAAACTCCGGGGGCTGTGTGGTGGAGGCCATGTTGGAGGATCGTCTTCGGTTGGGAATTGGTGAATTCTTTTGTTGTTATATAAGACACCTACCCCCTCAAGGTGTTAGCGCAAGCCCCGAAATCCTGCTGTAGGGAGATAAATATCTGCTGCTTCACGGCAGCCACAAAGGGAGCCAGAATGATGAAATGAATTCCATGCTACTTGAAAAGGCGAGGACCTGATGGTTTCCCGGAACCACAAAATCGGTGCGCCTGTCCCCGTCTGTAGGGACAGCGTCAACCTTGCTTATGTTCTTGACTTCGCCATCGTAGGATGACAATATCCCCACGATCTTGAAGTTCCTCTAGGTAATTCCACGCACAATGGTCTGCGAAGGTTACCCTTTGTTTGTGAAAGAAACAAGGGTCCTCGTGACTCTGTGGTGCATGGCTCAACATGTATTGAGCAGGTACAAGATACTCGTAACGGCAAGGTATAAAGAGACGTGCTCGTTGATTATGAGCTCGACTGGGAGTCGAACACTCGGTGCCGCGGCGACTTCGGAGGCCTACATCGTCATGGTGGTCATGTCTGCGTGGATCGTGGTGGGGCGTTTTCGTCTCTGTCCGTTATCGTCAATCCGAGTGTCTTTTGACTTTAGGGGAATTCGAATCTACTTGCGGGGGCTGTCGTCGTCTTCGTTATTTCCAGCAGTCGGGGCTTTGCCGCGGTTTCTGTTGAACTGTCTCGTCGGCAGACAGATTTTTCTTGGTCCGACAAAAATGCTTCGACAATGGGGTGTCAAAGCCATTTGAACAGATCTCGGGGCCGGAATCATGGAAAATTATTGCAAGAAGGGTGGAATGAGTGTGGAAAAGAGACACATAACAGGCAACTGGTGATTAAATCCCGCTGTAGAAGTTGAACCGATATCGGCGCTTCAGTTGGTCGCTCTTGCAGCAGACAGGTTCCAACTCCAAAGGCAGGAACAAAGCACCCTCCCATCCGTAAGCTGCGGGGCCATGCATCACCCACTGTACCCCAGGTATGCCTGCATCCTGACACCTTATCAGGAAAGTGATTAAAAAATACAAAAAAAGTAAAATGAGCAAGAAGCAAGTGTAGTAAGGGGGAATAGGACCATCAAGAGGAGTGTGGAGGGGTAAATGTGTTCCAGCCCGTTAGGTTTGCGGTGTGATTACCAGGGAAAAAGGGATTTCTTACCTCCGCTACTACCCGAATGCTCCTTCAATGGATTTCCTGGTCGAGAAGCGAAGAAGCCAGCATATCAGAGATTTCCTGGGATTCCGCTGGCCCTGTACACCGTAGAACTGTACCAGACACCAAGGCAGTTGATGAGCGTGAAAAGAAAGGGTGACTAGCGAACGAGTATCGAACGTACCAACAAAGGAAGGGGTGAATAAAGAATTGGGTTGACAATAGATGTACTACTACACTGCACTGATCTAGCAAGATATGAGCAAAGTAATTGAACTAATGTACAATCTTAGAGCGACCTGAGACATGACTCCAAGGATGTCTTGTCACCCCAGAAACTGATGGCGGTGATACCCCCGACTGTCCAGCATTTAACCACTAAGAAACTCCCAAATATGAAGCAGGTGTTCGAGTGTGAGAAGCGTGATGCCAGCTTCCATATGTGACATCTTTGTATATCTCACACGTTCGTCTTGACGAGTACCTGTCTCGCAAAGATGTAACGACGTTTGACTCTGTAATCTATGCCTCCAGCTCGAAATCCTCTCCAAGAACTGAGCTTGTTGAGAATGGTAGGATTTTCTTGACACAGCAACAACCGTTTCCTTGTAAACCCATCAGATCAACACAGGCAGTGACCCTCGCCACCAGCATTGTGCTGTGTTTGGCACAGAGCAAGTGTGAAGACGCGCAAGTCGTAGAGAACCTTGCGGGATGTCGTAACCCAAGTTGGACCCAACCAGAGCTAAGGTGGACGAGGGATGGACACATGTATCCTTCTCTATACATACGCAGCAGCAAAGGAGTCGCCCTCATCGAAGTCGAAAAGGGAAGCGTAAAGACTCCTCCAGAGGACCCCATTTGGCAAACCTTTAGCAGGCTGCCACATCAGAAACTGTTTTCTGAAGATCTTGAATTCTGGCGCTTGCCTTTCCAGGTGTATTTTGCATTCATGTCAACATCGTTGCGCCAACTAGCCTTTATAATTTTGTAGCAGCTTTTGTTAAACTACGGCGACTACTATAGAGATAGACGTTGGCTCCGTATTCCAGAAAAAGTTTGGCAATTTTAAGACTTCCGTAGTATATATACCGTATGTAAAGGTAGGGTAAGATAATTATTGTAGTATTTGCCTTCCCTTTAGTTTTCGTTTGCGTTTGCCTAATACTAAATTTTATCTACCTAGTGGCATGAGTATATGTTGAGTGCCTAATTAGTAAGCCCGGTATTGTAAAGAGTCGTACCTTTCTTAAGGAGGTATTTAGCCGCTTCAAGGTTGTCGGTGATAGCGGCGAAGTGAAGTGGCGAACTATTTGCGTCCTTGCTCGCCGCTTTCGCTAACGACTATTCATCAGGGTCGTTATTACAACGTTTAGGTATGTGAAAGCAAGACAACCAGTCGGGCGTTGATATTTGCGCCAGCCTCCATAGCCTTCTTGACAACTTTGAGTTACTTTGTGCCTATACCCTAGGTGATGGGACCTGGCTTGGTTGACGTGGGGATATTGTCCTTCTAAATATAGGGGTCGGCCCTCCAGTAGGCCGCCCGATAGGTTTGAGCGAAGCTGTTGGCGTTACGGGTCGGGAGAAATTCGACAATGTTGTCGACCATTTCGACAGGAAGAAGGTCCAAGAAGGACTTCATAGTGATGACAGTGAATGGGTAAATTGGGCAGATTTTGGTGTTGATGTGCTGGTATTCTCAAGTGTAGAGCAGTACGGCTGGTGTCTGGGTCAGCATTGAACGTCAAAGCAATGCCGGCAGGCTTCCATACCAAAATTACTTGGTAGTCAGTTAGCAAGACTGCAAGATTGTTCTCCAATACTTCTTGAGGGAAGGTAAAGTGTTGAAATGTGCCAGGTTACTGGTGCGAGTGGTTCAGCGTAACAGATTCCAGTCAGTATGCGGTTGTTGTGGGTTGGAAGTGAAGAGGATGTTGAAGGTGTGAAGAGGGACCAGTATCATCGTCTAAGGGGGGTCGAGTATGAATCGATGTTCGAAGGGCTACCGTTTTCACGGGGCAGGTGCACATTAACTACCTCCGAGAAACTACCAAAAGGTAGAACGTAATTCCGCTTGCCAACGGAATTCGGATGTGCACACTATATAGGCAATGCCACAACCCCCCCAAACCCTGTGACAACCGTATCATCTCCTGAAACCGGAAATCCAAAAGGTAAGTTGTAGGCACGGACCTGTAGAACAAGAGTCTCGAAACCACATCCTACGGCATATATGCCCCCACAATGCATGCTCTCTAGTCTGGAATGCGGTAAGTAAGTGGGAGAACAGAGAAGGCTTAGTATACCTGTATGTCTGCCCCTCTGCATGTAACCCAGGCGAAATTGCGTAGTGAGAAGAGCGGAAACGAAGGTGGTGATTTTGATGGATTGATTGGTTTGATGGAAGAAGAGGAAGAGGACTGCCAATCCCCCGCTAAATACCCTAAAGGTGAAAACTGTGGTGGGGTCCAACCTAGAGTGGAGACAGCAGTCCACCCTTTTTCGCATGCGGACGAAGTCCCAACACCCGTCAGGGCTAGAAATGTCTTCTATCCCTACTTGTCATTTTTCGTCGGTGAACACGAGGAGTCGACCTGGGCTAGGAGATAACAGGACTGAGCCGTTCAATATATCGTCCCTCTCACATTGAGAAATCTGCCTTCTTCAGGCCGGCCAAACGTCGCCCCTGACCACGACAGTGCAGCAACCTAGTATGGAAAGCCACAAGCCCCCGTAGGCAGCCGATCAACTTGATGACGATGTAGTGCAGATCAATATAATTTATGTTTTTCCTAGACAAACTTTAAAACAGGAAGGCAGTTGAGCAAAGGGTCACCGTCCGTCAGCTGGGGTGATGACGGGAATGGGCATCCGTCAGGGATCACCATCGCTCGCAGTCCCAAAAGATCACTTCCCACCATGACTATTCGCATGACCATTCATCTCTCTTGCCCTCTCCTCCCTCCACATGTCCCTCTCCTTCTCCGTCACGCCCGGCCCCTTGTAAACGCTCCCATACAGCCCCGTCGCCCACTCATGTCCCTCCCCCATCCTATCCTCCTTCTTCACCCTCCTCCTATACCACCGTCCATATATCAGCAGGTAATACAACCTAAAGCTCAACAGGGCAAACCAGTCCCTTTCCAGATCCTCCGGATACTGCGCCCCCAAATCGACCGCGGCCGCAATCCCGCTCATGACCGCTACCTCGTGCGCATTGATCATCGTCCACGAGCTTGCAAATCGCGTGTGCTTTCTCCCCTGAAGCAGCCACATCCAGGGCACGACAAAGACGTAGTGCGTCCACGAGTGGCACAGCTGATGCCACCAGTCCTTGCGGACGACTTTTGAGGGGTCGATCTCGTCATCGGTCCAGAGGCGTCCGTCGCGCTGCTTGTTGAGATAGATGGTCTGGAACACGTGGTTGTCGAAGTCGACCTCGGGCGGGAATTGGGCCTGGTAGTTGGTGCAGTCGAAGCACATCTCGAGCTTGGTTAGGTTGGCGTCGTAGGGCTTGATGTAGTACATGGGGCGGAAGTTGTTGCGGGCAAATTCAACACGGGAGGACTGGTCGACGCAGGAGAGGGAGGTGACGGCTTGGGATGGGTTGAAGAAGTTCTCGTAGTGCTTTCGCATGTAGGAGGAGTCGTGGTGGGTGATGGTGATGTCGTCGGAGAACTTGGCGGAGCCTAGGACTTGGCGCTCGCGGAGGGAAGCGGTGCGGCCGAGGAGGTGTTTGGCTGTGTCGGCACTGGGAGTGATGATGTTAAGATGGTGTCGCAAATTGGGAAGCGGAAAAGGTACTTACAGGCAGCAGATTACAATCTCGTCATAGTGTTCGGTTGTCTCTTCGGCGCTGGCGTCAGCATTCATAACTGGATCCTCCGCCGCCCAGGCGCTCGTAGGGTTATGGTTGTCAGGCATTGGTATCCGCTTGATAGTTTTGACCACCACTCCGTCTTTGCCGCGACTAAGTATCTGGGTAACCTCGGTAGACAGCCGGATGTTGACCCCTCTCTTGACCAGATCCTTGCGCCAGTCTTCGTAGAAATTGCTAAAATTCGGGAAGACGATCATGGGTGGCATGTTACTAGCGATGCTCTCTTTATTGGCCGGGTACCACATCCCATACGTCGGACTGGTGCACAGCCGCTCGAGAAGGATGGTGGGCACATCAGGCGTGTAGTTCCCTGTACCTAAGAACAGGGCGACCATGGGCAGAGCAACCGTGTTGGCGAACTCGTAGCTGAACCAGAAGAGCTTCATCAGGTACTTGATGGGGAGCAAGGCGAAGATCAGCTCGAACCATCGGACGAAGGAGAGCATCCAGTAGAAGCGCTTGACCTCGCTTTGGTGCCGTTCCAGGAGCTTGGTGGGATAGACGTTTGTCCAGAACCTATGATCTTTGCCGAAGGAGACTTGAAGCTTGACGGGATTGGCAGCGTACCCCTGGCGGGCGAACATGGTCATCGTGTGGTGGAATATGTAGGAGCCGCCCTGGACGCCCTGGTTGAGCCATGATGTCCCGTGCTTCTTCTTGTCGATGGGGATGGAGAAGGCTTGGCCGCCGCAGTAGTTGGCGGCTTCGATGACAGTCACGTCGAATTTCTCAGGATGGTTCGAGAGGTGGTAGGCGCATGACATGCCTATTTCCTTGATGTCAGAGTCTAGAGCCGAGTAATTGCTGGCGGTATCAAGGGGTATTTACCAGCAGCACCCGCGCCTACGATAAGCACCCTCTTCTTCCGCTCCCCGCCCGCCATATTGGTTGGAAGCAATGGCTGTCGCTCTGACGAGTTCCAAAGTGGCATCAAACGTGTCGAGAAGTGCGGTCGGTTACATATCAGCTTGGCATTCGCGCCGGAAAGCTGCGCGCGCATGGCGGAGGAAATATCAAGTCATTGCGGGTTTGTCCATGAGTGTTGATATACGCCAACATGGAGTAGGAAAACAAGCTGCAAATGTAATGCGTCATGGTGTCTCAAACTGGCTTGCATTTCCAGATGCGATTGGCTTTGTCAAGGTGGTCAAAGCCATTTTCCACAAATGTCGGTAGCGATCGCACTTGGTGTCGATCTCCACAAAGATCGGTTCTTCGTTGCTTTTGGCTTTGGTTGGGCACGATACAGCGGCTTGCAGTTGATCTTGGATGATGTCGACAGAATTGGAGGTCGAAATAAAGTTTGGCGGGGCCTGTCGCTGCTGTTGCGGGGGAACGAGTGGTCATGGGATGTTCCGAGTCTCAGGCATATGCGTTTAGGCATTAGTGCTCGGGCCATTTCCTTCGTTCTGGAAAGGGCGACGCCGCAGAGGTGAACAGTTACACCAGCTCAGTGTGTAGTTGCTAGCAGGAATGTGTGCTTGAACAGAAATGAATGTTTCGAGTGACAATTCATTGCCTTTGTGAACTGTATTTTTCAATACAAGAATCCTGGGGCAGGCGTGGCAGGTTGCTGGAGGGCACCCATTATGAAGTGGGGCTTATAGTCGACCGTTCCAAAGTTTTGCCGTAACGGAAGTTGCAGGGTTGTGTAGTGTAGTGGTTATCACTCTGGATTTTGAAGCACATTCAAATTCTTCCAGTAACCCCGGTTCGAACCCGGGCACGACCTAATCTTTTGCCATTTTTTTCCACCCTTATTCGATGTTCCTATCATCCAACATGACCACTTACGTGGTTTTTTTTTTTTTTTTTTTTTTTTTTTTTTTTTTTTTTTTTTTTTTTTTTTTTTTTTTTTTTTTTTTTTTTTTTTTTTTTTTTTTTTTTTTTTTTTTTTTTTTTTTTTTTTTTTTTTTTTTTTTTTTTTTTTTTTTTTTT
>RAON01000358.1:0-18082 GCA_009805295.1 Neurospora sp. FGSC 6877 | reverse complement strand
CCCCCCCCCCCCCCCCCCCCCCCCCCCCCCCCCCCCCCCCACCCCATTCCTATCACCGAACGTAACGACCGAGCTCCAACTTCACTGTAACATTGGATCCCCTCTCCGTTAACCCACCCGCTATTGAGGGCAGCATCGCCATTGTCGGCTTATACAAGCCATGGTGTAGCACAGGCTCCAGCATGTGATGGCGTTAGTGGAGATGCGAGAAACACTCAAGGACCAGCTTGTGAGAATGCCATGATGGAGTCGTTGTTTGCTCGTAATAGGAAAGGACTTTAGGTATTAAGATGGTATCGAACGGATATGCACGTCGTATCAATGAAGGGCAGTTGCAGGTTTGCATGGCTCTTATCAGTCCCAAGGCGAACTGCACTCCATCCGTCTCTGCCCCAGAGAGGCAGCAAACATATTGACCTTCACAGCACTAATACTCCGAACGAGCAAGACCTCCACTGGATATGATCAACACCATACCGATGGTGGTGAACCTGGTGGCCTTGTATGCAGCCCAGCCTGCTGAGTTGATAGTTGATAGGGGGGCCTTCGTGTGAATGCACCTTCGTCCCACTAGGACCTCCAAGTGAATACAGCAATGCGACATCGCCGACATCGCCGAAGACGACCGAGCTGGCTTGCGTGTCGTCTGAACCTCTGACACATTCACGCATAATCACCACGAACAGTCATCCTTTAAGGTAGATCGCTTGACCACCTTCAGAAGAGCTTTCCTATTTATACCATTTCTTCTTGCTCAACTCCAATTTTTCCACTTACTCGTCATCAAACTAACACGTCCGTATCAGTGCCCCTCGCCAAGACCCATCACCACCACTAACACCACATCTCACCATCAAAATGTCTACCGGCAACTTCAAGTTCGAAAACAAGGGCCACAACTGGGTCCAAAACGACGTTTGGACCGCCGTGGACGGCTACACCATGGGCCAGCTCCACCCCTCCAGCAAGCCCAACGCCTCAGCTCTCCAAAACGCCCTCGGCGCCTCCAAAGCCGCCGGCCTGCCCGACATCTCGGCCTCCCCGGCTCAGAGCAAGTTCATGGCTCTGCAATGCCGCGTCTTGGGCGTCACACACGCCCTCGAGGTCGGCACTTTGGGCGGCTACTCGGCCATCTGGCTCGCCAGCGAGAACCCGCAGATGAAGCTCACTACTGTCGAGTTCGACCCGTACCACGTTGATGTGGCGCGCAAGAACATTGGGTATGCGGGTTTGTCGGACAGGATCGAGGTTATCCAGGGATCTGGATTGGAGGTGTTGAACCAGCTAAAGGAGGAGATCCAGGAGGGTAAAAGGCCCAAGTTCGGCTTCTTCTTCATCGATGCGGATAAACCGAACAACCTCAACTACTTCAATTTAGCGGTGGAGATGGCGCTGCCCAAGGCCATGATTTGCGTGGACAATGTGGTGCGCGGAGGCAGGTTGATAGATCAGAGTTTGACTGACCCCAGGGAGACGGCGGGCAGGATTCTGGTAGAGGGAGTGGCCAAGGACTCGAGGGTTGAGTCGGTGGTCATGCAGACTGTGGGTGAGAAGAGCTATGATGGATGTCTTTGGGCCATCTTGAAGACGGATGCTTGAAATACCTACATCGGGGAGTTGAGAGGCGTTGAGGTCTACGACATTATGAGTTATGGCAATGGTCGGGGACCTGGAGTTTGCAGGTCCAGCATTGATCAAGCATTCAGATAGTGCGCTGCAATAGAGAAAGAACAATTATATCGCGTTGAAATATTCCTGGAGCTCTATCAATGAATCGATCGTAGGTGGGATGAAGCAAGATGTCGTACTCGTCAGGTCTTGAATCGCTTATCTTCCCCTTGGCGCAGAGTTGATGTGCAACACAGCAAGCAGCAGCGAATGGAGTTGCTCCTTGTTTATTGTTAGTGCCACGAAAAGGGGCATTGCTGTCAAAGTACCTCGTTGCTTGGTGCAGAGTGCAGTGCGTGTGTCACTAACAATTTCACATACTGCCCTCACTGATGCATTTCCTAATCGCTTAGGTTAGAAGTACCTCCCTCAGTTCTTGCCTGCCGTGCGGCAGACTGACAGCTCAGATGCGGCAGGCTCCCCCCGGCACCCATGTCACGCGCCCCCGTTGTTTCTCGAGGGAGGGCGACATGGAAATCCATCCAGGGACCTCCCGCGCTGCAGGAGAGCGTCCACCATCCCCTGAAGAGCCGCCGTCCAGGTGGCGCTAGTCGCTCAACACAGCACACAGTGGTGGACGCGACATGACATCTCTGGAGGTTGCAGCAGCTGCTGGCGTTGGATGAATTGTGCCCGACCGCCCGCCGCCTTTGACATTGAAACTCGCCCGCCGTGTCTGCCGTCGCCGTCGCCAACTCGACTTGCACTTTCAATCACCTTCTCCCCGACGACCCGTCACGATGCTGTCCGGGATCCTTATCTTCAACCAAAAGGGCGAGAACCTCATCTTCCGAGCCTTCCGCAATGACTGCCGCCCACGACTGGCGGACGTGTTCCGCATCCAGGTCATCAGCAACGCTCAGGTCCGATCCCCTATCTTGACCCTCGGCAGCACCACCTTCAGCCATGTCAAGCACGAGAACATCTACCTGGTCGCCATCACCCGTAGTAACGCCAATGCCGCCCTGGTGTTTGAGTTCCTCTACCGCTTGATCCAGCTGGGTCGCGGCTACTTTGGCAAGTTTGACGAGGAGGCCGTCAAGAACAACTTTGTCCTGGTCTACGAGCTCCTGGATGGTATGTCCCCCGTGCCCCTTTTGGTGTTTCTAAATGCGGCTTGCGACTAACCTCAACTCCGTGTCTGCGCCCTACAGAAATCATCGACTTTGGATACCCCCAAAACACCGAGACCGACACACTCAAGATGTACATCACAACCGAAGGCGTCAAGTCCGAGCGCGCCGTCGAGGACTCAGCCAAGATCACCATGCAAGCCACGGGTGCGCTATCCTGGCGCAAGGCCGACGTCAAGTACCGCAAGAACGAGGCCTTCGTCGACGTAATCGAAGATGTCAACCTGCTCATGAGCGCAACCGGCTCCGTCCTGCGCGCCGACGTCAACGGCCAGATCATCATGCGCGCCTACCTCAGCGGCACGCCCGAGTGCAAGTTCGGTCTCAACGATCGCCTCCTACTCGACCAAGACGGACTCATGAGCCTGCCCAGCGGTAACAGGATGGGAAGCAAAGCGACCAAGGCCGCGGCCGGCAGCGTCACGCTCGAAGACTGCCAGTTCCACCAGTGCGTTAAGCTGGGCAAGTTCGACAGCGACCGTATCATCAGCTTCATCCCGCCCGACGGCGAGTTTGAGCTGATGCGGTACCGCGCGACCGAGAACGTCAACCTGCCGTTCAAGGTGCACGCCATTGTCAACGAGGTGGGCAAGACGAAGGTGGAATACAGCATCGGTGTGCGCGCCAACTTTGGGTCTAAGCTGTTTGCGACCAACGTGGTCGTCAAGATTCCCACGCCGCTCAACACGGCCAGGATCACGGAGCGCTGCACCCAGGGCAAGGCCAAGTATGAGCCGTCTGAGAACGTGATCGTGTGGAAGATTGGTCGCTTTGCTGGGCAGAGCGAGTTTGTGCTGAGCGCCGAGGCCGAGCTTACGAGCATGACGAACCAGAAGGCTTGGAGCAGGCCTCCACTCAGCATGAACTTTAGTCTGCTGATGTTTACCAGCTCTGGCTTGCTGGTTCGCTATCTCAAGGTGTTTGAGAAGAGCAACTACTCGAGTGTGAAGTGGGTGAGGTATATGACGAGGGCAGGAAGCTACGAGATTAGGTAGGTTGTTGTCCTTTTTCTCTCCGGTTTCTTTGCGGGCGCAATGCATTTCGCTAACGTGAACATTCTCACAGGTTCTAAATAATTGTATAATACATAATGGCGTGCGCCACCGACTACAAACTGGCGGATTAGTCCACGGGCGCATCCTACTACCTACGGCATATAATAGCACGGCGTCTGGGCGTTACTAATTACACGAAGGGAAGCATGGGGCGATCGATACCAGAGTAATAAAAGCAAATTACACAACGAGATGGTGTAAAATTGGAACAAAGGTCACAACAACGTTACGGCGAACAAAGAACGACTGGAAGCCTTTCGTCAGTGTCTGGGACAGGCACGATACTACGTGGCACGCGTGGCAGTGAGCTATAGGCGATGGGGCCGTACGATATGTGAAGGGAGTGGTCTAGAACAACACCACGGGAATGGCTCGCCCAATAGTAGAAAGAGGCACGGTAAACGTGTTTTGAATTCATCTCCTGTCTTCCTATTATACGATCGAGCATGGTTAGAACGGGAATGTGCTCACATAGTGACAGGTCCCTCGGGAAGCCTGGTATCGATAACCTTTGACTGGATGCGGCCGCCAACTTAGCACCCAGGACCCTGCGAACGAACTTCGTGACTCCGGACTTTCCTACTTTTCTACGCTTTTTGTCCATCGAGCCGTGGCTCATTCTTCGCGGCTCCTAGGGAGCACTTTAGGAGATATAGATCCGGTCTTACGGACACAATGCAGCCCTGCCAGCTTGTCAGTGTCAGTGTCAGTGTTAGTGTTAACCATCATTGTTTCTAACTCGATAGTTTCCGTCGTTCCAGCTTCCACCGTGTGACGAAAGACAAGCTATGGTCTTGTCCAATCTCGGTCTGAGAGCTTGCGTCTCGTCTGTGTGTTATTGATCAAGCGCCAACGGATGTACCAAGTATGATGCGGAAAGGACGAAGCGTACATGGTCCCAAATCCACTATCACGAGTACCAGGACCGGACGGGTGGGTTAGAAAAGGAGAGAAAGGCGGCCGTCTTTCCGCAGCGTCGACGGTCTGGTTTGGCATTCTGCATATCTCGAACTGGACCGCGTTTACTGCGATTTCTTTTGGTGCTTGCTGAAGACTTTGTGCATCGTCGTTGTTGCTGAGTGCCGTGGGAGATATCAACCCCATCCGCATCCTTCTCTCGTTCTTTCTGGGTTTCTTTCCTCCCCTTGGTCTTCTCCAATCTCACCTCACTCAAAAGAATGGGCAACAATATGCTGAGCATCCTGTTTCTGCGGCTGCTCTTGATTCTTTCGGCATTGGTTGCGTTTGCTGCTGCACAATCATGGACGGATTGTAATCCAATCAAGAGTAAGTTTCTTTGGACATTTACATGAAATACTTTCGGGAGTATAAGGCTGACGTAACGGGCGATGATATGTCATATCACAGCCTCTGGCTGCCCTCCTGACATAGGTCTTACCAACAGTCCGTATAGCATCGACTTCACCAAAGGAACAACGGACTGGGCTTCTTGGACGTCTGTAGGCGCCGGCTCGGTTACATACACCTCCCAAGGTGCCGTCCTCACTCTTGCTAAGAAGGGAGACGCACCCACCATCTCCACAAACTGGTATATCTTCGGCCGCGTCGAGGTGCTCATACGTGCAGCTCCGGGGACGGGTATCGTCAGCAGCGCGGTGCTGGGGAGCGATGATGGAGACGAGATCGACTGCGAATTGATCGGTGGCAACAACAATGAAGTGCAGACCAACTACTTTGGCAAGGGGAATGTGACGCTGTATAACCGCGGCGGCAGGTCAGCAGTGCACGATGTACAAGAAACGACACACAACTATACGATTGACTGGCAAATTGGTCAGTTGACGTGGTACGTGGATGGGAAGGCGGTTCGCACGCTCAAGAAGGAGGATGCGGTCGGAGGATTGAACTATCCGCAGACGCCCATGAAGCTGAGAATAGGCTCATGGGTTGGAGGCGATCCGGATAATGCGCCGGGTACGATTGCGTGGGCCGGGGGTGTGACGGACTTTACCAAGGGGCCGTTCACGATGTATGTCGAGAAGATGTCAGTGACGAATGAGTATCCAGCGGCGAGCTATTCGTATGGCGACATGTCGGGGAGCTGGGATAGTATTGTCCTGAAGAAGGACGATGGTGCTGATGGGAAGCAGAGCAAAGAGTATATCGGGGATAGTGCCGTCAAGGATGACGGATCGACTGGGGTTGCCTCTGCCACCGACTCGTCGTCGTCGAGCCAGAGCAGCCCTGCTCCCTACCTGTTGTCTGCTATGGGAAGAGGAAATGGTTACGTCAGACGTCTGTTAAATGTCGGGTTGGCGCTCTTGCCTTCTATCCTGTACTTCGTCCTCTGAACCGCGACAAGCTCCGGGTCAGATAAGAGATAGGATCAGACACGGAAGGAACCTTTTTGGCCGGTCTAGTGCCAGTACGGTTTTGTCGCTCCTTCCATTTTGACCCGCGTCGTCTCTGAGTGGCACGGACCGGCATCGGCCTCTTCACTTCCCTTGTTGTTTTTGTTTGTCACTTTCGGGTTCTTTCCCCCTCGCCAAAACACCTTCACTTCCATCCCCGCCGCCCACCATCCTTTCCTCCTCCTCTTACATCCACCCACCCGCCTTCTTCTTCTCACCAGCAAGCAACCATCAGTGCACGCGCAACGCCAGAGGGCCACATCAATATCACGAGGCTGCCTGTACAAGGCGCGTCGCGGAACTTAACGAGGTCAATATCTTCCGTTTGTCTCGAGTTCTTCAAGTGGTCATCACTTTTTGCTAACGCGCTCGGAGGCAGGCATCTCACCTTCGCACCATCGTAAGGCCCATATCGATCAAAGAAGTCCTTGGAGGCGACCTGTAGTCTAGCGACTATTGACAGCCAGAACACTTTCACTATCTCGCCATCCCACCATCTCCCCATCAAGTACTTCTCATATCAATCTCACCTTCTTTCTGCCTCTACGCCGTCAAGCGACTGGCATACAACACCAAAAGTCAAACAAGAGACCAAAGTCCACAGCCAACATGCCTGACATAGTTATCGACATTACTACCGGCTGCATTGTGCTTTTCTGCGTCACAATGTACGTCCTCGCCTACCTGGCTCGCCTTGTCGACAACTTCAAAAAGGGTTTTCTCTACCCATCTCCGACCCTGCCCCTACCCCCTTTTCTTAAGGGCTCCGAGGATCTCGAGCTCTGGGACATGTTTCTTCTCAACTACCTCAACTTTTACGGCCTATCGTTCCATCTCAAGGACGACGTCCGCGAGCCTTTGCTCGGACCCGCCAATGACCACTGGAAGAAGCAGAGAGCCAGAGTCAACTACATCCTGCTTAGCACCCTCACCGACCCGGACGTGATCGTCACTCTGAAGCTGTACAACTGGAACATCAGGGAGGAGGACCCCAAGGTCACGTATGATCTTGTCAAGCGCGTCTTCGCCCACGGCATTGGCAATGACAACTGTGGAAAACTCTTTAGCGACTTCGTTGCTCTCAGAAGAGACCAGTGCGGCTCCATGGGCGAGTATCTTCAGCGTCTCCAGTCTCTCAGAGACCAGCTCCATGAGGAGGGCTGGAAGTTTGACCCCGACTTCGGACTCACCACGGTCCTTGACGCTTGTGGCATAAAGGAGAACTATCCGGACTTGCATGCAAAGTTACTCGAGGAATGGACTCAGAACCGCCTCACCTGGGAGGATCTCATGAAGGATCTGAGAACGATCAACTTCCAGGAGCGTACCAAAAAGCGGTCGCTTATTTGAGGGCTCCTCTTAGGACAGTTGCACGGGATCGTCAAGATTTCACATCTTTCCCATTGGCATTTTGGTCTCGCGATAGGGTTTCAGTCAGTTAGGTTTTTGCCGGCAAACATTGTTTGCTCTTGGCTCTTAACCTCTCATGCTTTGAAGATATCACGGGATGTTTTGAAAGTCAATGATTGTAGCCATGTCATCGCAGCAAGGAATGGTCTACTCTCTATCAGAGACTTTCTACAGTTAAAGGGTTCGCCTTCATCATGGGATTATTATTTTTGGCAAGGAACGGTCTGCTTTCTACCCAGGACTTCTTGTCTCATCCCAGAAACAACGTCTCCTGCTCATGTTCTTTAGCTATAACTCACAATCATATTTGTGGGATCTCTAGCTAGTTCTAGGGCTAATGCGATGACTCACCCCTCTTGATTTTGTTCACATCTCGCTTAATGTGCTCACTCGATCAGCTCCTCTCTATGCGTTGCATCCACGGGAAGTTTTCTCCATCGGCTCACGTATACTCGCCCATCCTTTATTACTGCCAACACGTGCCTCTCTGGCTCGTCCAACACCGCCACTTCGTGGAATGGGTTGACGTTGAGAATAAGCATGTCGGCAGCATATCCTGGTTTGAGCTGGCCCAGATATGACTCTTGTCCCAGCATCTTTGCCGCGTTTACAGTAGCTGACTGCAAAACCGGCTTGCTCTTTAAAATGACCGCCCGGATACCAAACTCCTTCGACTGCTCCCTCGTCAAAGGTCCCAAAAGATCAGAGCCATAACACATGTTGACTCCTGCCTTTTCCGCAATTGTGAGTGACTTCAGCCCCTGACGGAGTACATCTTCGTTCTTTCGCTGATTTTCTGGCGGCAGGAAGCCGGCATACTCATCTGATGCCATCGCGTCATACGTCACTAGCGTTGGTGTTAACCAGATTCCCCTCTCGGCCATATACCGTGCCGTCGCTTCGTCAATAAGGTTCCCATGTTCGATACCCTTCACACCATTGTCAACAGCATGGCGGATTGCTTTGGGCGTGTATGCATGAGCAGTCACGTAAGTTCCGTAGCTCTCTGCCACATCGCAGATGGCCCTGACCTCAGCAGCCGTGAATTGCGTGTTGGTCAACCGATCCGTGGGGGAGGCAACGCCGCCTCCAACCATGATCTTGATGAAGTCCGCTCCTGTTCTCAACTGCTCTCGCGCCGCACGGATGCATTCCGGTACTCCGTCACAGACCACAGCCAGTTGACCTGCCGAGCCCCCACAACAGCCTCCTCCTCCTTGGTTCCCGTGGTCGTGCGCGCCGCGGAGGTCACCATGGCCACCTGTCTGAGACAGAGCCCGATTACAGATGAAGAGCCGTGGCCCGGGAAAGACATCCTCTTCGATGGCCTCCTTCAAAGCAAGCGTGGCACCGCCTGTGTCACGAACAGTAGTAAACCCCCTGCTAAGCATCTGGGAGCAGACGAAGGGTTGACGAAAAAGTGAAATGGCAGGATCAAAGATGGCGGCGGCGGATGAAAGACTGAGTTCCCCTGGTACGGCACTGACGTGGACATGGCAGTCGATAAGCCCAGGGCACAGAAACTTGCCGTCAAGGTCGACTTCTGTTAATGGTCCCAAGTCATCTTCACCCCGTAGATGATGAGCGAGGCCGGCAATCCTGGGATCGTTCTTCTCGACTAGCTTGATCACGCCATCTGCGATCTTGACGTTGACGTTGGAGATGATGGTCCCTTGAGCGGTATCAACGAGGTTTGCTCTTTTGAAGAGATAGGTCTTTCGTGGTGGTGGTTTCCATGGTTTAATGACGGTTTCCGGTATCCCTCCGAAGGCCGAGGTCCATGTTGCTTCGGATCGACTCATAATGAAAGGTATGGAACTGCTGTCTGCTCTGCCTTCAGAAAGTGATGGCCATGAAATGACGAGGACTGGATTCTAATATGTACTCCTCGATGAAATCTTGTCCTTTGGAACTTCGAGGCTTGTACTCACAGTACAGACATGGTCAAGAGGCGGGGTTGTGGCCGCGATATAAGAAAGTCACTGCATAGGCACATGTATCTGCATGAGTTAGTGTTACTGATAGGGGTCAAACACCAATCACGGCACTATTAGCCCTTGTGGAGTACACAACGACGCATTCTCGCAATGCGATGTGATCAAACGATGATCAGACTTCACATGGTACGTTTCACAAGGTACGTACCTTCCCACGATGATTTCCTGGAGAAAGATACTCACTATTGGATTCCGGATGACAGACTATCTAACTATCCCGAACTGATGGGAAGGCTCAAATTCCGACGCCACACCCATTTGTAACTCCTTGCGGCATCTCCTTGTGACGGCAATTATCCATACCGCGGTCCCCATTCGGAACATGTTCCTCATGTTTCTCTCTGCTGGTCAGCTCCTCCTGATGCTTCGCGGGGCATGGGTAGATTGGCTCTCCAAACGAACCTCCCGTATGACTCGGTCCGCCAGGAAGCTCATAGAAAGGGGGGAAGTCATCCGGCACCAGCGTTGACTGAAGAAGAGGCCAGTCTACGCCACCATACGTCGACTCCCCGAATCCGTTGAACTTGACCTTCCAAGTAGTCGGGAACGGAATCATCTCGTCCCACTCGGGGGTCATGTACGTGTCCGTCGCAGGGCATCGCAGTCTGTCGAGGTTGTACGTCTTTTGCAGCTTCTCGGCCGTCGTCAAGTCATCGGCTTCTTTGGCCTCTGCGATCTTGGCCTTCACTTGAGTGTTGATGTGTCTGATACGCTGTGGCGCCATGAAGTTGCTGTATGTTGCGTATGACGAGTCGAGCGCAATCTTCTTCAGACGGCCTTGGGTATCGTTGCCTCGTCTGAGGTCCTTGAGCTGACCTAGGACTTTGATCATGGCGGTCAGACTGTTCGCAGCAAGGTGTCTGGGTTGGCATCCACTGAACCTCTCGGTGAAGCTCGTGTGGTAGGAGAGGTATTTGGTTTCCCAGTGTGATGGCGCGCCAGCGGCTGGGACATCGTCCCTGTACTTTCGGTCCGCGCGGTGCTGGGTTAAGTGTTAGTAATGCCGTTTCCTGGGGTTTTCGTGGGGAGAGAACTTACAATGTCACAGATGATCAGCTGGTCTTTCTCCACGGTCAAGTTACTTCCCTTTACCACACAAGTTTTGCGTGCTTTGCGTATGATGGGTAACTTCACACTCTTCCTTTGTGCTTTCAAGGCGATTTTCTTGATATCGTCAAAGGTATTAGTCGGCACAGCCGCAAACTCGGCCAACGCGAGATGCTGGACATCACGCCAGTCGCAACTCTGATTTGCTGTAACTCCTGAAGCCTTCCGTTTCTCGGCTGCCAGCGTGTACAGTCCGTTGATGAACGAGTCCAGAACCGAAGTGAAGGCAAGAACCGAGTTATACGAGCTATCGAGAGCAATGAGCAACAAAATTGCCGCTGCTCTACCAGTGTCGCCCTTCTGTTGTTGTAAGACCTGTTCGGAAACTTTAAAACCGAGCTCGCTCATCGGGTTCTTGTCGCCGGCTGCAGACCTCGAGAACCATGATCCAACATTTTGGAGCGCCCGTGTGAGACGAAATTTGTTCGCCTCGGCAACGTTGCCCTCGTTGAGCGTCAGATCAAAGAGGAAGTTCATCGAGTCCTTGAACACCTTGCGCCGTTTCGGGAGTTTGGTTTCATCGGCGTTGTACGAGAAGTAGACATGGCAGTTGGTGATGTGCCGGTAAATCTCGTCCTCGGAATACTTCGCATGCGGATCCTTTTCCGACTTCACGAGATGTCCGAAACCAAGGAAGTCAGCAACATACCGAGTGACGACGGGGATGGCAAAGTCTCTGGTGACATCGAGCTGATAGATCGGGTCGGCTTTTGGCTTTTCTTGTCCCGGTTTCATCACGATAGATTCACGCCTGATGATACCTCTCATGAGGTTGGTAAAGTATGTCATCAAGTCGTCGGTATCGGTGTCAATATCTTCCCGGTGTTCGCCCTGTGACTTTCTACCGTCGGCCGTGTCTTCTTGTTCGCGCACAGCCAGAACCTCGGCGACCTTGGCGGGGAGAATCTCGGGCTCCAGGCGGACTGGATGAACGATGTTGTCCGTGTCGTCATCCAGGACTGCCATGATCTGGACATGATTAGTGAGAATCTTGGGCTCGGCAGGCTTGCGAGGGTTTGAGGCTGAAGTGTCGAACATCTGCGTGATCGTTGCTGGCCCGAACCAGTTCCGTTCAGAATTCTCCGCAGCAGGCTTGATGGCGAAGTCTTTGCTGTAGCCTTGCGCCGTTGCATACTCGGCGTTCTTCTGGGCCGTATAGAAGGGGTGGAAGAAACGGACCGACGTGCTGGGGAACCACTCAGGGAACGACCGCTGCAGAAGTCGATGGTATACGGAGCTCTTGAGCACATCGTTATCTGGGGTCACCTCCTTCATANTTGCATACTCGGCGTTCTTCTGGGCCGTATAGAAGGGGTGGAAGAAACGGACCGACGTGCTGGGGAACCACTCAGGGAACGACCGCTGCAGAAGTCGATGGTATACGGAGCTCTTGAGCACATCGTTATCTGGGGTCACCTCCTTCATACCCCAGGAGGTAAGCGAGTTYGTGTTCCAGTCAACAGTGTAGAACCGATCCGACCGGACGAGAGTGATGGCATCGGAGAAGATGGCTGCCCACAACGCTGAATCGAYATCRCTCGGGCCTGGATCCGCATTCTGGCTTGCGTCCGACTCGCAGAAGRTACCGGGATAAAGCTCAACCTTATCAGGGTGCTCATAGAGGTCACGGAGTGCATTCTGAACCTCAACRCAGCCTGAGATACTCTCGAAGGTTTCRTGACGCTTCATCCCGAAGAACTCACGGAAGTCGTTCAGGGTGCCAACTCCCCACTTGCGCGCCTGGAGGATGCCMATGACCTCGACGGCTTTCAAGGACCGAGGTACGTTCCTAGGTCCGAAGTTCGCTTTTCCAGCCCATGTTAGCATTAGATCAGTAGCCAGGATTGACAGCGTGTGCGCTTACAGATTGGCTCGTCCATCACCTTGATAAGGTGTTCGACCATTTGCTCATCATTGAACAGTTTGGTAATTGGGTCACGCTTGAAGGCCATCTTCTTCTTGGCTTCGTCGTCGTCCTTATTTTTGAGTCCAAAATCAATCTCCCAAGGTTCAACGGCAGGATCATTCTTCCCCCGCTCCCGCGCCTGGGCCATCTCCATGAGGAACTCCTGCAATCCCATTTCCTTTGGGTTCCAGTCCGGCTTGGATTCCTTCTCMAAGTACTCCTCCAGATATTTCTCGAGGTATTCCTCATCGCCCAGGGAGATGGCGCAGTGGAACCGATAGAGCAGGTTGAACTCAACCGTTACCTGGTTGCCCAGGCCCCGCGATACCTCCTTGGCTTTCGACTGATTCACTCTCGGATCAAGGGTGAAGTCGGTGTCATACTGGTGGAAGCCCATCAGTGCCCTGAGGTAGTCGTGAATGGAGACTTGGATGTAGATGCCGCATGTGATCAGCCGAGCTGTGTGAAAGAGGTCGTCATCCAGCTTCTTCCAGGCTGCATCGTAACCGTCGTAGAAGGCTTTGACTTGCTCTCTGGCTGGCTGGACACTGTCGATGAAGACCTCGAGGGCATCCCATGCATCTTGGTACTCCTTGGTGGGGACCCGGCCGTTGCTCTCGAAGGCCTGGTTAGCTTGTTTAAATCTCTCCAGGGCTTTCTGGTAGTCGGTGTTGTCCCTCAGGCTATCTTTGACAAAGTACTTTGTCGCCGCGAGGAGCTTGGCCTCCCGGTATTTTCTGGGGACCGAAAAGCGGCCGTTTTCGTTGATGCGCCGAAGTTGTGTTGCTGCGTAGTTGTGGTACCGGTTGTACATGACCAGCATGATACAAACTCCCGGCGGTTGACGAAGCAGTCTGTCCTCTGCAAACGTGTCTGGCTTAAGCAAGCCAAGACCATACTTGTCATCGCGAACCTTGCGCTGCATCTCCTCTGTGAAGCCGTACAGTGGCGACAGATCCAGGTATGAGGACGTGTCCGATAAGCTTTTGTCGTTGTCATTGGTGCGGAAGATGTCGTGGATGATGATGGTGGCATGGTATACGAGCATGCTGGACAAGCCCGACTGGCTGGGACGGCCATTTTCCTCTCTTGCCATCAACCGGTCGAAAAGGTCTCCTGGATCTGGCAAGGCTCCGAGTGGATGAGTCTTGGCAGGCACGGTTTTGGCGTAAGGAGCTCCAGCTTGGCCTAGGTGTGGATTAATGGCACTATTAAACTTGCCATCGGCCGTCCGGTACTTGAAAGCATCGCCCAAGTAACTCAGAGGCGGGTGCAACATGCGATCGTACTTGATCTTGACCTGCTCTTCAATGAACTCGGCCCTGGCCACACTGTTGTTCGACATGGATGCCACCAGCGATGCACCAGCTTTGATGTCGAGTCCATTTCCCTTGAGATAGTTTGCCAGGACCGTTGCAATGCCGGGGACGTTCTTGAGCTCAAGGATGCGCTTCATATCGTCCATGCGCCCGACCTTGGGGGCGACTTTATCCTGCAGCGAGTTAGCTTTCCATGCCACAAATGCTGGTGCACCATGAACTCACCCCAATGAGCGCATCGCCGTGAAACCCTGCCAGGTACTTTTGCTTGCTCAATGCCTCGTTCAGACTCTTCAGCTCAGCACTGGCAGAGTCGTCGTTTGTATGCTCCCCCAGGGGACGCTGAACACCGGACGAAGACATGAGGCCCTTGTTATCCAGATACCAGTGGGAATACAAGCGACTTCGGGCACCCGGAGTGAAGTTAAGAGCAAGAAACAACAGACATGTAGGAATCTCCCTGCCCAGCTACCGACGATAGCCCGAGGTTTTAAAGGTTTATGAGTCCGTCCTAATCAGTCAAGCTGAGGAGTCATTTGTTCGCTTTCAAAGGAGGGTCTCATCTACACACAACTTCAAGAGCATCGTTTTTAGGAGTGGATTTACAATATAGCGTCGCCGATCTCAAGGAAATCTCGCGAACAAGCCAATTATTGAACATCGTGACACTCCTGCCTTCGGTGCCAGTTGCTGATTCTCTGCATTGCCGCAGTGTTGTTGTGCTGGCAGCCACAGCATCGTGCTCAACAAAAAGCAATAAAGAAAATGGGTGGGCAGCGCGTTCCCTATCTGGTTTATCCCAATCGCACGCAACTTTCATTGGACGAGTGCCCAGCTGAATTCTAGCTCGAAGCTCCAGTATGGGCCTCCACTCCTCAAGCTTGATCAGAACGATAGGTAAGGAGCGCAAGTTGACGACAAGCTGAAACTGCAGTCAAAAGCAGAAGCGGTTCATCAGTGGCGTACACATTTAGGGGTCTCGTCCGAGGTTGACGGTTGGTCCCACATGAGATCCAAAACTTGCGCTGGGCATCGTCTTGGTCAGCAGAGTGGATGAACTTGGCGTGGGGAGACTGGGGAACTAGGATACGTGGGGGAAAACTGGGGGTCGTGGGGAGGGCGACAGGGGGTGTTCCCTAGAGATTAAACGGCCTGGCGACCATGTGTATCCCTACTGAGCAACTATACGTTGTGTTCTCTTGCCATGATGGCCATGGTGTTGTGATTTTCCTCGCTCCAATCTCTTCCTTGTTGTCCTCCATCTTCAGGATCGTACGCTGTAGGTGGTGACAGCTTGACATGTCGACGTGTCATTTGGGAAAACAGAAGGAACCTGGACCTCACTCTCTGTGCGCCGAGAAAGGTGGGTACGCCTAAATACATGTTAGTTTACGCGGTCCCTAATGGAGATAAGTGCAACAAATAAAGATGTTGTCAAAATACCTCAATGCGTACCAGGAGAGGTCTTCAATTGACCCCCCTTAGTGCCATGGAGCCATGGGATGGTCCCGGATGGCCTGTTATTCTCCTCGAGAAACTCCAAGACCTGTGCATTCACGTTGGCCGGTACAAGAAACGCTCGATAGATCCATTTTAACCCCCCGGTCCGTGGCAGGACATGGCGATCTGTAAACCAGTCATACCAGTGGTTCCAGGCCTCTGTGCGAGTGAACATCATTGATGCCTTTACAGCTTGTTGGACCACCGGGTACCTGTCTCGTTGGTATAAGCGAAAAGCGGCTTCGATCTTGCCTTTACTGATCGGTGCATCAAGATTGGTTTCGTTTTCCATCAATGTCCGGAGCTTGTTGGTGAGCACAACAACGTCTTGCACTCCCGTGTTCCACCCTTGGCCCGTGTTATAAGTCTGCTTGTTAACAGCATCGCCGACCAGGACAATGCGGTCATGATGGAAGTGTTGAATCAGGCCTTCATGGAGGTCAGTCAGATAGCAGGATGTTCGCGCTTGGTAAAGGTCGTTGAGTGTAAGCGTGGATGTGCAATGGGCATGACCAAGCTCTCCCATGAAGCTGTTTATATCCTGCTCTGTGTACCGTCGTCGTTCCCGCGTTGGCTTGGGCAGCCTCTGGCTGAACATGAACCATGTCTTCTCCGAGCCGGCGAGTAGGAGCGACGAGATTCTGCTCCCATGCATATGCCATTCATCGCCGGGGTTGATTCCTGGTGGCGGGTTGACTGTATGGCCGAACACGCACCGGTACGTCGCGACAAACGGCTTCTCCTCATTCACGGCTGCCTTTGACGACTCTTGCAGTGCGATACGACGCATGCAATCGCGCACCTTGCTGTGGGCCCCGTCCGCCCCGACCACAATACTGCCTCTCTCCACGCATCCGTCGGTACACCGGACCACGACCCCCTCCTCAGTCGTCTCGATGGTTTCTACCTCTTTGCCGGGGAGAAGATGCGGTCTGATCTCATCAGGAAGAGCACCATACAGCAGCTGCATCAACTCGGGTCGATGCACCATAACCCATCCAGTTCCATGGCTACATCACCAGTCGGTATTAGCCGTATCTGCCCATGGATGCCTCAGGTTGCTCGCTTTCATTGACCTACAATTCACTGCACCATCCCTCTGTGTCAAGAACAGAAAACGGCCGCCCGTCACCTGTCACCACCGTTCCGGGGCGCATGTGCGTCCCAATTGCCTCCACCGCCTCAAGGAGTCCAAGCTGCGCCAAGAGCCTCAAAGTGTTGGGCATGATGGCGATTCCGGCACCTCCTGCTTCGGGTACAGCAAGGGCATTTCTGCGTTCGAGGACTATGAAATCGATACCAGCTCGATAGAAGGTATGCGCTGCCATCAATCCAACTGGACCACCGCCAACAATGATGGCGCGAAAGCGATGTGAGGTTGTCATTGCAGGATCGTAAAGCCGACGAATTTTGTCACTGTGAGGTTTACCAGAAGATACCGCTTGAGATGGGATGGCCAGCTTTATACTCGACAGGGTGTTTGATACTGATCGACTAGGTAACCAGGCTGACCCAATCTGGGTCGCGGTCATGCTTCGTAAACATGTGAGACGCCAGATCCGATGTGTCCTAAGATGCCCATATCAGTTGCCTCGGACTGGAGAGGGTGTACGACGCTGACTGCAGAATTATTGTTGCAGATCAGTAAGCACACGTCAGACTTATCATGAAGTTGTGAAAAGGGGTGTGTCCTATTCGGACAGTCGGGGTCGCTGTGTCTTTCCATTTCCGGGGTTCCTTCGTCCTCCGTGTGTAATCGCATATATCATGTGGCGTGGGTGTACAGCGACATCAGCAACGGACGGCAGATAAGGACGACCGGTAAAGATGAGTCGTACGTCAAAACCTCTCTAGCTTCTTAAATACAAGACAAAGAAAATTTAAACATCTTCGGCCTCATGGCGCAACGGTAGCGCGTTCGACTCCAGATCGAAAGGTTATCCGTTCAAATCGGGTTGGGGTCAGCAAAAATTTTTGGTTTTGTTTATTTTTGTCCGGTTTAAGCGCCCGGCAGTCTACTATTTGAAAACTCCCCGCATTTCCCCCTTCTTAAGTCTTTCTAATACGTCCACCTTTCTTCCTCCTTTTTTTTTATTTTTTTATTACGTATAGTAAGTGCTATTGTAAACAGCGCAGCCGTTAGGTTGCTTATAGCACCTTATTTTATCTTAGCATACACTCGGATCTATATAGTCATAAACATAAAACTTCTTCTTCTAGTTTATAACTGTTACGAACTTAAGCGGCACAGTGTGACGAACGGCAGTCTGATCTGCCTAAATGAGATAGCTGAAGGTAGTAACTATGAGAGTCGTTCGGTGAAGCCAAAAGGTTCACAACAAGTATGTTCGCAATACTGGTATCGGTGATAATGATCAATTGACTACTGTCGAACTATCTGACAATCTGAGTTCTCCAGTCGCCCCTTTATACCTCCTCGCCCTTCTGCGAGATATCTGTCTCCGGATGTCCACGCAGGCGTGAACCCCATAGTGTGTTGTTCCTTCATGGCGAGCATGGCTCACCGGTGGCGTCCTGGCTCACGTTGTTGATCGTGAGCCAGTCTTCCCTGACGCCCTGCGTGAGCTCCCCTGGCCCGCGGGTTACACGGTCTA